>JAPQNM010000038.1:1697110-1709610 GCA_029783475.1 Metacarcinus magister | reverse complement strand
TCAGCGTTGAGTGAGTGAATGACAACTAAAAATAGATTGTAAAGTGCGTTAAGATGTGTTTTTGTTTTGAAAATATTTATTTAACTTTTTTCCATTTGTTCTTGGATACCAATCTGCGTTATTGGAAAGACGATGTTTGGGTAAATTAGAAGGTGCTTCATCTTTAATGCGCCCATTGTTCATAAGAAGATAATTATGTCTAGCTTATTCACTTCTAGGTGGAAAGGCGTCAACTCTCTTTACACTTGTTGTTTACGGTGTTCAGATGGTTTTGAACAACACTGGGAATGTGACGTGTACTTGACGTGTACTTTTTCTCCTTCCTGAATCCTTCGGAAGTGTTTTTGCATTCACCACCTCACCTCGTAACATTATCTTGCAACTATAGTGTAGTGCTAGGAACGTGAAAGCAATGTAATTATTTGTTAGTTTATTGTTGTTGATTCCTACGAGACACAAGACATAACTTTAGTTCAGACCGGCGAGGACACGTTCGTCCAAGACCCCGACAGAGCAACAAATCTCTGTGATGAGCGTTACTTTTCTCCGTCAGTCTCAGGTGTCGACTTCACTGTTGGTGGAGGTGAGTTTTGCCAGCTTACACCAGTGAACACTCATATTTGTACATATTAATGTATGCAAATGTGTGTTCATTCATCCATTCAAACTTCCATTCATTTCTTTATCTGTCCAAGGTAAGGCCATAGTCAGGTATTTACATCATTCCAGCCACGCTCCTTCCCGGTGTCTCAACCTCTGCTTGGAGGCGACTCCGCCATAAAGAAACAAAACCTGAACCTGAACTCTGTTACTCTGAAAGTTTGTTTCCATGAGGAAAGGAGACCATGTTTGTGATATTCAAATGATATTTATACTGAAGAACACAGAGTACACTAAACGAGAGAGTCAGAGTGAGTTGAGGCCGGTACCAGGATAAGGACGCGGTACGATAGCATCAAGGTGCAGCGGGTGGCGATGCCCGAACGAGTCGTAATCCAACTCCATTAGCTTTCGCTCGTTCTTTTGATCTTCACTGACTGTGAAACTGAGCCTAGATAGACGGCAGTTGGTGGTGAATTGTGGAAACACTAAAACTCCACGATTACTAAGAGGCAAGGAAGGAGAGACGACCACCACCTTGCCAGAGACAGGTGGTGGTGGCGGACAGGTGCCGGGCGCACCGTTTCGGGTCTGTACGTAAAGAGTGGAAGACGAAGGAAGGTGGTGCCGAGGTTAGGAGCCAAGCCTATACCGACTAGTGTGAGCCACTTCACCTCCACTGACTTAAATGTTTTCTTACTAATAAAAGGCACCCTTGCCAAGTGTCCCATCCCGTCCACATCTAGTTGCCAGGAACCTCATATAATGTGCTGATATAAAGCAGAGCTTTAACTACAGCTCCACAACAGTTATAACATATCAAAACATTAAGTATAACACTGGTTTTAAATGTCAGGATTTAATGCTCCGTTTTAGCTTGCTTTAGCTGCGAATAAATTCTGGTAAGAAAAAAATATTAGTTGAATATTTCTGAAGACGGGATAGAGAGTCGAGATGAAATTATTGATGTGAAATGAAGATAGATGGTCTCAGACATCCTTCTTTATCTCTCATACCATCACGCTATGCCCATCAAAGAAAAAAAGAAAAATATATAGGGATGGGAATGTGGATGTGGGAAAGATAGAGGAGCAGAGAATTTAACGGATATAGTGAAGTGAGCAACAAAGTCTGAATGTAAGGATGTAATGATAGCTATTCAAAACCAAAAGGAAACGCTATTAATCATGCTTATCTTATTTTCGCCTTTGCATCAATATCTTGTGGACGCATTTTTTAGTTCACATCGGCATATATCTGAATGAGTTTGTTGTTACCAAGGCTTGAATTGTTGTTTACTTTCTGTTTGTGTCGCGCAGTGTAACATTTGTGGATACATAGAAGACATTCTCCTCAAAGACTCGAACAACGAAGAGTTCATTCTTGTATGAACACGATTTGCAATTTCATATTTCTATGAAGTTTCACTGTACTCAGAACATTGTGAAACAGAACAACATACTTTTGTTGCCACAGAGCGTCATTACAATTTATTATCAACATTTTATTATAGCCGAGCAGCATTGCCATCGACATCGAGCTTTATCATGTAACAACTGTATCAGTATCTGCTGATTTGAACGTAGTCAAGGCAGCCTTACGCCATTCATCTCTCCATAAAACACAATAGTAATATGTACTGTATTTGCATAGTAGTAAAATAGAATAATTAGAAAAAAAATCTGCAAGGCTGACACCCTGGATCACCCAGAAAATCAGAATATAGAACTATCATATTTTTGTTGATTTTGTTTTTCTATTTCTATAAAGTGACATCTTACGCACTACGCCATGAATCATAAACTTGGATTGAAATGCTTTGGAATTTTTAATTGTAAATAGAAAAAAAAATTTTGACGTGAAAACCGTCAAGATCACTGTCTATCTTATACAAATTTCATGACTAGCTAAGTCCTGGGTAGCTGAGGGACTACAGGTGCCACAGCTAGCGACGACCAGGGGAACACAGGATGGAGACATGGGCTAGTGTCTGTCTCATTCAACAGGTCTGACGGGAGAGGGTTTTTTTAGTTTTTTTTAGCTTGACTGACCAGGAACCACAGACTTCCGGAGCGAGGACAGGTTCTCACACGGTGACCCCAACGATCTGGGTCGATCCAGAAGTGCCTAATTCTGGCGAGGAAGCACGACGAGTGTGTTGAAGGGGGGATCGAGTGTGGTTTTATTTCTTCTGTGTGATTCCAGATTGAACTTAATTGAATATAGTTTTTCTTTCCTAATGCTATTATTTTTTTTGCTCTCTCTCTCTCTCTCTCTCTCTCTCTCTCTCTCTCTCTCTCTCTCTCTCTCTCTCTCTCTCTCTCTCTCTCTCTCTCGCTCTCGCTCTCGCTCTCGCTCTGTGGCCGGCGTCACTTGCCTCTAACCAAACGAGTTTCGTGGTCGGATGAGAAGCTTTTTAATTTGTCAGTCACGAGCCAAACTTAACATAACCAGCTTAGACCTTCTGGTGAATTTTCCTTTAACGTCATTCTATTCCGTTGTCTAAGATCTCATTTTTCTCCCTGAGCGAAGTCATTGTTATGTGGAACGAGCAAGAGACAAAAGGATATGACCCCAGTCGACGAGATTTTTTTGTTAGGCATTAGAGAGGAGAAGACGAAGGCCATTTTGTCAGGAGAAGCAAAGAAGGTCGAGTGAGGGCCATCTATAAGTAACGAGGACAGAGTCGGCCCTTGGGTCATTTCTGCTCAGTGACGGTCCCTCCTTTCCGTTAGATTTCACTCGCCTCCACAAAGCTTCGTTAACATGGGCGGTTAAATGGTCGCATGGAACGAAATATTCTAGCAAGGAAGAGCTTTACTGAGATGGTGGCCCGCAGCGCACCTGGCTGGCCTCCGCTCTATCATACTAATTAAAGGCCTTGGTCTGAGGGGCTTCTGGGGGTCAGGGGGATTCATGGGGTCTTCCTAAAGGTTGTCTGTTTGGGGTCTTTAGAGGTGTATGTTTCACTTTTTTGGGTTGATATATCTTTACAACACATTGATATATAATTCACTATAGATTTGGAATGCGCTATCACGGAACTTTACATATGTTTATGGTTGCTGGTGACAAGAAATCGTCCCCAATTTGAATAAAATGCTTCACTGACTACCTGAACATTTTCTGACGCTCATGAAGGAGTGTAAGTGGCATTATCCACCACAAAACATAAAAATATAATTAATGATCATATATGTAAATGTGTCAATATTCTGATATAAAAAATTGGTGGAGAAAGAAAAGTGTGAAAGTTAGGATCGATATGTATGTAGGAACAGGGTGGTGTGGAAAGAGAGGGCGTCCTCCCAATCCCTCCTAAATCTTGCCATGCTGGAGACGTGATGCAATAAGAGAACAATGTTGTTGCAACACTGGAGATGACATCTTGAATGATAATGACACGCTGCTAACTCAACTTTTGCATCCTACAACATTTCCAACCATCTTGAACATCATCAAATACCTATAATTAAGTGTGCACTCAACGCAATCAGCCTTTATTACTCAAGCACGTGAGACTTACTGTACAGATAGGTGACTGCGATGTCAGATCAGCTCCACGTGATAGTCTCTCCCTTCCATGACACACTGAGTCAAGTAACACCAAGACAGTTGCTGCTGCAGTCTTACGTGTTCCTTATTTCCATTCCTCTTCTAGATTAGCGGTAAGCATTAGAATTGTGTTTTTATATTTAAGCAAAGTATAAAATGAAACCAGTGCACACACACACACACACACACACACACACACACACACACACACACACACACACACATACACACACACACAGCAGAGAGAGAGAGAGAGAGAGAGTGAGGAAGAGAGAGGAGAGAGAGAGAGAGCGAGAGAGAGAGAGAGAAGAGAGAGAGAGAGAGAGGAGAGAGAGAGAGAGAGAGAGAGAGAGAGAGAGGAAGAGGAGAGAGAGAGGAGAGAGAAGAGAGAGAGAGAGAAGAGGCGAGAGAGGAGAAGAGAGAAGAGAGAGAGAGAGAGAGAGAGAGAGAGAGAGAGAAAGATTTGAAAGGAATTATCATGTGTCTCACGTACTCAGTATTATACATGCGTGCGAGACATGCGTAAATAATGCTCACACTCACCCCCCAAGTACCAGCAGGCACTGGTGGAGTCGTGCCTCTGAGGACGTCACAATATTTTGAGAACTATGCGTATTTTTTTTTGTTGTCATAAAAATCTAATGAAACTCCTCTTCAGTTTTCCACACTTACCTTTTTTAGTCTTTATATTCCCTCATCTTTATTCTCTTCTTTGGTACCCAGTGTAGGTTGAAAGGGAGTGAGGTGAGAGTTATTTGTGAGAAACAGCTACGTGGTCCGCCTGAGCTCAGCACTTCATGGTGGTCTTAGAAGCTCTCATATTCTTTATTGTTTCATGATAATTAGTGACACTTGAGCTGCTCACACTCGAACAGTCAGTCACTACACTCTCCCGGATGACTTGTCATAATTACTCTCCAACTCGCTAGATACACATTCTCGTAAAATTAGCAGTTGGGTTGGTGTCCTACTTCACGCTGGTTTTGTGTGTGTGTGTGTGTGTGTGTGTGTGTGTGTGTGTGTGTGTGTGTGTGTGTGTGTGTGTGTGTGTGTGTGTGTGTGTGTGTGTGTGTGTGTGTCTGTCTGTGTCTGTGTGTGTGTGTGTGTGTGTGTGTGTGTGTGTGTGTGTGTGTGTGTGAGAGAGAGAGAGAGAGAGAGAGAGAGAGAGAGAGAGAGAGAGAGAGGAGAGAGAGAGAGAGAGAGAGAGAGAGAGAGGAGAGAGAGAGAGAGAGAGAGAGAGAGAGAGAGAGAGAGAGAGAGAGAGAGAGGAGAGAGAGAGAGAGAGAGAGAGAGAGAGAGAGAGAGAGAGAGAGAGAGAGAGAGAGAGAGAGAGAGAGAGAGAGAGAGAGAGAGAGAGAGAGAGAGAGAGAGAGAGAGATTTGACGACACCATCAGCATGAAAATAGCATCATTCAAGGGGATGATTATTGCTCCTTCGTCTGTAATGAACATCAATGTTGATTGCTACACCGCACTGATGTCACTGTGGACCCAACAATTGAGTGGCGGAATTTAACTTAAATCACCTACGGAAGTATTTCAATTGAAAAGTTGACGTCCACTATTAGAACCTTTTAAACTATGGTCATACAGTTATGTGGTTCCGGTTTGGACTTATCCGTAGTCAACGCCAACTTTCACTGAATATGAACTGACTTCATTGGTATTTGTGAGCGAAACGGATGCACAAACAAACACACGTGTCTGCTGTATAATAATATTAATAGAAAGGAAGGATTCTAGAATACTTATGATAATAGAAAGAATTATACAGTGTTTGAGAGAGGAAAAAGCATGTTTATGTATCTTGAAAATGTGTATACGATTTTATTCAAGGGCTTGAAGGGTTACGGTTTTCTAACGGGTACATCAATTAAGGTGTGGAGGAAAACAAGTGACTGTCTCTCGCTCTTAAAAGTTCGTTGACAGGAAGTCGACGCGTGCAGGGAACAGGTTGGGAGAAGGGAAGGCTCACTGCGACAAAAACACTCGCATTACAAGAAAATGTACTACCACTTTCTTTTCACACCTCTATTTGATTATTACAACAAGGAATATACCACCAAACACACACACACACACACACACACACACACACACCACACACTCCTCTCTCTCTCTTTCTTCTCTCTTTCTCTCTCTTATTTTCTCTCTCTTTCTCTCTCTCTCTCTCTCTCTCTCTCTCTCTCCTCTCTCTCTCTCTCTCTCTCCTTCTCTCTCTCTCTCCTCTCCTCTCCTCTCTCTTTCTCTCCCCTCTTCTTTTTTTTTCTCTCCTCTCTCTCTCTTTCTTTTTTTTTTCTCTCCTCTTCTCCCCCCCCTCTTCCTACATAATTAGCGCGTACCAGCCAAATGTCCTCACTACTCGCTCGAGCGTATCGTGTTGTATTACACACACACAGGACTCAGGCAATGGCCCAAAGTTCCATGAGCAATTGCCAGTATCATGCTAGAATGTCTCGATTGAGACTGCCATAAGAGAGCACAGCGAGTAAGAGCAGGAAGTGGAGATAGGAAGAGGATAAAAGCATGACAAGGCAAAATGAAGAGATGATACAAGTCGCTAGTAGAAGAGCAAACACGGACAAGTAGCAGTAAATACATAAGATCCAGACAAGTATGAATAGATTAAAAGTTCTCCAATGATGACCCACCCCCCCCAGCATTATGTTACGATTTTGTCGTAAAGACTGGTGATAGCACCTGCATAAAACATTGCGTAAATATAAGCTTAAGTAACAGTTAAATTCAATGTCCTTTGAGATATAGTACCATATATTATACTCTTAAGACCATGTATAATCAACATATACAATACCAAACTGTAATGTTCTCAGAGTATGAGAGTACGTGAAGGCAGCGGTCTAGCCCCACAGGTGTGGCGGCGTCAGAGGAAGCAAGGTGTATAAGTACCTTGTAACAGAGAAATAGATAAATTGTGTCAGCGCTTGTAGGAACACGCTGGGAGGATACTGAGGGCACTCACCAGCTGTGTAAATAGCTCTAGCCGTGGGAGAGAGGTGACGTAGAGCCTGTGTAAAAAGAGAGTTAAGCCTACCTATACTAGATGGCGGACCATGCCTATCAGCTGACTTTGCTATGGTTAGTCAACGACGTCGCTTGTTATGACTTGCCTGGCAATCGAGTACAACTTGCTACAAGTCTTCTATTTGATCTTTGTCGCTATAGCCCTGCTAGCGTGTGACGCTACAGCACGCTACGTACCTAATCAGCCCTTTACTACTATACGACCTCCTCATAAGCTGGTCATCACGGAGGCCTGACTAAGTCATTACGCGTGTCCTATGCCAACATCATACTAACAATACTTAGTCTTTCTGTCCCGTACACCTCCCCCCCCCCCCCTGCAATGTGACAGCACTGCCTTCGGCCTCTTAATATCCTCGAGTCCCCTGCCAGCACTACTCATCGCATCACTGCCGGTGCCGTGCCGTCCACTACGCACCAGCAAAGTCGGACCAGTCACACAGCACGACACTAAGCAGTGCACCCCTAGAAGGATGGAAGCCTGGTGTCAAGAGACACAGCCTGACCGGACTGCCGTCCTACTAGTCAATCATCGCTTGTGCTTAGCAATAGACCAGGTCAGAAGATCCACCCCTTAACAGCAAGCTATAAGGACGAATTGCATTCAATTCAGCACACACATGTTGCCGCCATAAAGCTACGTCTTCCACGTGATGATCACACTGTAGTTGCACTTCTTCGCCATATTCTAGCTATGTAGACATCTGCAACTGCACTTTACCTCGCACAGTCTTGTGCACCGAGCGAATTTGCGTTCAGCACCTCGTAACGGTATTACCTATATAAATCCATCAATGAGTACCATAGTTACAACCATGTCTCGATCTCGGGCAATGCTGAAGTACTAGCTGAGCATGTTACTAGTCTTAGATTCCGATCATGCTATTAATGCGCGTTCTGATGACAAGACGTATGCCATCGGATTAGTACGCCCCTACATTGTCAACGACACGTCTAGCAAGCCCTCAACACACATGTCTTCTGGTGCTAATCCTTCATACAGAGACCAGTCACTAAATTTTATCGTGGTACTACACATCACATGAGTCATGATCATAGAAAAGAGCCGCAAACGCTTCAGCTAAAGGACACAAAAGTCACGAGCCCACCTAGGCACAACTCGCGATTAAGAGATAGCACAGTGAATCATGACAAGCCGCTGCTTGCCAAACAGCTTCATGTAGTAAGTTATTAGCCGGAGTCATGAAGAGCGCCCTTCCCCAGGATATGGACGGACTTTGAAAGCATTTCAGACGAAAGACACTCTACCATTGTCAGCAAGACTATTGCCTCCAGTAATAGTACTCCATCGTCCAGCTATAGAAGGCCCATGCACTGGCAATTAAGTTTGCGCTCCAGCGACCCTAACTACATGCGAACAGCCCGAAACGTATCGTATAACTAGCGTGAGAGAGCCCACATTGGTCTTAACGACTATCTTGTCAGAGTCAGTCGGTCTAATTATGTTTATATTACTTTCTGGCAATGTGCCAGCTCGCTGTGGTTCGAATCTTGCTTTTCCCCTCGCTGTTCACTACGTCGATGGCTGACTATTATAGCTACGAGCAAGCCCAATTAGCCTCGCATAGTGTGAATGCCAATGTCTAACAACACCACTGTCGTGCACAGATAATACTCACACGCTAGTCCTCCTAGGAGGGAACGCTGCGACTGTGATGAGCAGTACTTCACACGTGCATAGGTCGGAGTGAGTCTTTCCACAGTTGTAAAGGCGTAAGTACGAATCGTCCTTACATAGTTCGCAGCCGTTGTTGCTCTTGGGCTTCACTCATACTCTGCTACTCTGTATCATTGAAATCACGCAGTGCATGCAGACATCCATTAGTCATCCGTATACATTTTTTCTTATTACATCGTTAGACGCCATACACTTGTACACGAATAGCGTGCACAGATTTTGTATCCAACATTGATGATAACATCGCGTGAAGCAGCTGGTTCAGATGAGCGCAATAGGATAGTAGGACACGACGATGACGCACCACGTCATACACCATGACGCGCTTCAGGTAGGGCGCAGCATCGGATGTCCACCGTCGTTGTTTGCGTCCGTGCAGCTCAGTGGTGTGGTCTGTGTCTCTTGGCACGTGGTCTGGAGTGTCTGGATGCTTGAGGTGCGTGAGTCTTAGCTCAGCCGAGTGGAGGACCTCCTCGCTGGGAAGGTTGGTCAGATTGAAGCGCAGACGCATCTTGTGTGTCGGATATCTGCTGTCTGCCTTGCTTTCTGTGGGGAGAGATTTGTACAGATTTTGAGGTCACATTCTGAGAACTTGAGAGTTTTTCTCCCAGCTAACATTAGAAACAATTGTTGTTGTTAGTTATAATGTTCAATTGATTTTTAAGCGCACTAACACGCACACACATACAACACACAACACACATATAACATACACAGCACACATACGCGTGCACGCACACACACACACACACGTACACACACGTACACACGCACGTACACACACACACACACACACACGCACGTACACACACACACACGCACGTACACACACACACACACACGCACGTACACACACACACGCACGTACACACACACGCACGTACACGGACACACACACACACACACACACACACGCACGTACGCACGTACACACACACACACACACACACACACACACACACACACACACACACTTCTAACAACAATCTCACCACCTGAGTGACGCACCTGCGTGAGTAAAGCTTCTGGCTGTGTTATAGTTTAGTGAGGTTGGGGTTGGGGGACGAGGCTCCGCTGGCTCGGCCTTGACAGCATCGTTCTGCTTTGCCTGCTGCCGATGGAAAAGCTCCATCATGTACGTGGGCACCACCACGTCCATCTTCACACTAGGTCGCCGCTTGAGGCCGAAGGACGAGAGCAAGGAACTCTCCAGCTGTTGGACGACGCGACTGTTGCCAGCTGCTGGTGTTTCCTTGTGTGTGTCCATCTTCACCGCCACCGCCGCCGCCGCCCACACCAACACCGCCACCACCCGCCACCACCAACACCTCGATAGCATCATGCTACCAGCCTGTAAAACACAACCAACATTGTTATTCTCATAGAGTGGCTGCCAGAACTCCACATGGTCTAACTACGTACGCTGTTAGTATGATAATGTTTGCTGTTTTAATAAAGGTGTTTGCTCCATTGTTTGATGTTGACTTCCTGTATGCGAGGAAAAAATGAAGCATGAAGTCATTACAACGAAGCTGGTCATAAAAGCATACCACAAACAGGCAGTGTCAAGCATATTAGTGAGCCCTCAAGGCTAGTGTGATTGTTCATGAATTACAATAAGATGCATGTGTACCCCCCCCCTCTCTCTCTCTCTCTCTCTCAGCTGCCAATCTTACACATCATTGGAATTAATAATTTGATGTAAAAACGAAGAACGTAATAACTGAGCCAATAAGAAATTCCTCCGTACACATCAAATTAAGATTGCAAGTATTCCTAATCCTGAACTTAATGAAAAAAAAGTCTTCTTTGTGTTTAAGGCCGTCTTCGAGACTACATCTGTCTTCCCCTCACAGCCCATACAAGATTAATCTTCGTCAATGTATATAAGTTTACTGATAACCGAGAGCAACATCCTTCTGCTGGCAGGGAATGACCTAGGCTAAGTGCCATACGAATGAGGAGGTTCCCGTGGATGACATAGAGAGTCGACAGTGTAGAGCAAGAAGCCATAAGTACACGTCACTTCAGAGTCAACCTGTACGCGTCGAGTCTCCTCAATGTCAGCGTTTACCCCTAGTTATGTGAAAATTTCAGCGATATCAGTGCGCAGTTCGGAGCTAAGTATGTCTTTGGCACTGAGAGAAGGCAGTGACATGGCTCCACAACAGCCGCTATGTAGCCACGGTGGTCTGCCGCACAAGCCCGCAGGGAGCTTGGTGCGTTAATGCACGCACTCGCTGCTAGTAAGGCGCCTCAGTCTCCTTTACCTGAGTTTGCAGTGCAAGCCAGATCACTTAAGCAAGCAAGACTTAGCGCCTACAGACGTCGACGTAGCTCTGGCATGATGTGCCTATTAATCCGGAACTACGAGGTATGAGCGTGATTTGAGCAGACGTCTAACTTACACAAGTTGCAAGAGGAATGCGCGCACCCGTCGACCGTCAACACGAAGACACGCGTCACATATCAGAGTCGGATCTAGCTGATATATGAAAGCAGTAAGTATGTGTGTGAACGTCTTAGGATGTACATTCGTAGCATTGGTAGCATACAAGAGATAGCTACCTAACAATAGATTTCTACTCTTACTGGATGTTTTAGTAACACCTGGTGACGACTTTAGATCTATGTCGATTCGTTTCGAGTGCTTCCCTAGTTCTACTTATTACTTAGTTATTCATATCTACAGCTCATCTCAGCATGCTGTTGACTGCAAATGGACTAATGACTACTAAGAAATGTAAGAAGCTAGGACGCTGAAGTGAGCACTACGGTAATGTTTAAGTTGCTACCAGATTACTGATTACATATCGTATTATATCTTAGCCTACTGCCCGTACTAGACGCGATGGAGTGATATTTACTCATCTTACGTAGATGGTTGCAAGCTAGTCGATTATTATATGCTATTGTCTAGTACATTCGCAGTATTATTCTGTACGTACACTAGCTCTTTAGCTCCGTGTCGAGTACTAATAATGGATGCTAACGACAACATATGAAAGTACAGATGTTGGGTGGCTAATAACGGTTAACGTCATATTACCTCTCTTATTATTGCTGCATATGTGATGAGTTATTCATACCGCTAACTAGGAGCGGAATGAGTAGTTGTTGAATTGAGTGTATACAAATGGTATATATATGTAGGGATTGAGAATGATACGTAAGTGTGATGAGTATGATATGTAGATATTGTGTACTCTAGAGAAATTGCACGTAGATGACAGATTCGATTTGAAGTGTCTTAAATCCTTCGTAGGGTGAAGGCGGATATACCGACGGTGTGTGTTCCCTATCTGGTACAGATAACTGGATACCTTTATGATGTGCACCGAACATGTTGCGCATGCTGTTGGTACAGTATAGACTCATAACGACTAATATGGCAATTACGATTATTCATAACAGCAGTCATTCTGAATATGGTACAATGTCAATATAAGTAATATATAGGAGTAAGTGGAACGATGAAGGCTACACACACTAGTTATATTCTCTACAGATACATACTTTTTATCTGAACATTATATCATGTTCTATCTCTATTCTATACATTCTAGATTTACTCACTTGCTTCACATCTATGGTCGTATCG
>JAPQNM010000038.1:1687219-1697010 GCA_029783475.1 Metacarcinus magister | reverse complement strand
AATATCTACCTATGTTTGTCCTGAATCTAAGTTTTTCGAGTTTGTACCCATTTCCACGTGTCCTATCCTGACTACTAAATTCTAAAACCTGATCAATGTTACCCTTATTAATTCCTTTTACCCATTTGAAAACCTCAATCAAATCCCCTCTTGCCCTCCTTCTCTCTAGGGAGTGGAGATTAAGACGTTTTAACCTATCTTTGTAGGGTACATTTCTCAGCCCCTGAATCATCTTGGTCATTCTTCTCTGGACTGCCTCCAAGGAGCCTATATCTTTCCTATAATAAGGGGACCAAAACTGAGCTGCATAATCTAAGTGGGGTCTTACTAGCGCTAAATACAACCTCAGAATGACCTCAGAACTCCTATTTGTCACACACCTACTAATAAATCCCATTATCTTGTTGGCTCTATTTCTAGCTATAATACACTGTTCCCTGGGGCGCAAGTCACTGCTTATTTGAACTCCTAAGTCCCTCACACTATATGACTTTCCTAAGGTATTGTTATTTAATGTGTAGTCTACAGACCTATTACCTTTACCTACACTCATAATGCTACACTTGTTAACATTAAACTGCATCTGCCATTTTTCTGACCACTCGTACAGCCTATTTAAGTCATCCTGCAGCATCCTAGCATCATCTAAATTCTTTACCGGTCTTCCTATCTTTGTGTCATCGGCAAATTTACTGATATCACTGTTTATTCCTGTGTCTAAGTCATTTATATAGATTACGAATAACAATGGTCCTAGTACTGATCCTTGTGGTACCCCACTAGTGACATTACCCCATTCTGATTTCTTCCCATTAATCTGTACCCTCTGTTCCCTACTAGTAAGCCATCCCCTAATCCACTCTAGTACCTTCCCACCAATGCCATGAGCCTTGACTTTACTTAACAGTCTCCTATGGGGTACTCTGTCAAAGGCTTTACTGAAGTCCAAATAAACTATATCATACTCGTCCCACTTATCTATGGTTTCAAATACTTTCCTATAGAAGGATAATAAATTTGTGCGGCATGACTTCCCCTTGCTAAAACCATGTTGACTATGTCTAATTAGCTTGTGTTCATCTAAATGTTTTCTAATTGCCCTTGCTATGATAGCTTCTAACATCTTGCCTACCACTGATGTTAAACTAATTGGGCGGTAGCTACTACTTTCTGCCTTATCTCCTTTCTTGAATATAGGAACTACATTTGCCTGCCTCCATAGCCTAGGAACTACTCCTGTGTCTAGGGATTTTCTAAAAATCATCGCAATGGGTTCAACGAGTTCTTCTCTACATTCCCTAAGAATCCTCGGAAAAATGTCGTCCGGCCCTGGAGATTTAGTCTTTTTAAGTCTATCTATTTCCTTGCTAACTACTTCCCTACTTATATATATATATATATATATATATATATATATATATATATATATATATATACATATATATATATATGTGTACATATATATATATATATATATATATATATATATATATATATATATATATACATATATATATATATATACATATATATATATATATATATATATATATATATACATATATATACATATACATATATATATATATATATATATATATATATATATATATGTATATATATATATATGTATATATATATATATATATATATATATATATATATATATATATATATATATATATATATATATATATATGTTGATGTGGACGCCGTCATGATGGTGGAAATGACCAGTGTATGTGTGGGGTTAATTCAGACACAAAGTCCCTCCTTCAAGTGTTTACTTGAGTAACTTCAACATATGCCGATGATGGCAGCACATACAATATAAAATAATAGAAAACGGAACTAAGAAAATGGGTAGACTTATTCCTTCTCAAAGGTAACTCAAAACATATCATAATTTATCAATAACTTAAGTTTATATCTCAACATCCCCTCTTAAACTTAAGTTACTCCTCTGACCACACTGAACTTATTCAATTTATTCTTTGATACTGGCTTTGTAAATAAAGCCGCAATATTATCCTCAGTGGGTACATATATTAAATCAACAATCCTACTCTCAACTTCTGACCTAATAAAATGATACTTGATATCAATATGTTTAGACCTTTGATGGTATACAGGGTTCTTGGCTAATGCTATGGCTCCTTGATTGTCTACATTTAAAATTACACAATCTTTTTCACATCCTGTCATATCAGAATACAGTTGTCTCAAGAAATTAGCTTCCTGCATAGCACAAGTCATGGCTATATATTCTGCTTCACATGTAGATAAAGCAACGACTCTTTGTTTCTTACTTTTCCATGATATTAAGGGGCCTTGGCTGCTTAATTGAAAACTATAGCCTGTGGTACTACGTCTATCTTCTGATGCTCCCCAGTCTGAATCACAATAACCAGTTAATTTTAATGGGCTATCTGACTTCTGAAACTTTAAACAATAATTTAATGTGCCTTTGACATACCTCAGTACATGTTTAGCTAAACCTAAGTGGGCCTTAGTGGGTTTAGACATATATTGGGACAACAGTGATACTACATAACTTAAATCAGGTCTTGTTCCTGTTGTAACATAAATTAAACTTCCAACAATTTCTCTATACAGTTTGGGATCAGTCAACTCAGTAGAATTACTAGAAATCAACTTATTTGCACTTGAATCACATGGGATGGCTTTTGGGTTGCAGTCCTCCATATGAAATCTCTCAAGAATTTTCTTACAATATTTACTTTGACTCATACTAACACTCCCCTCTGAATCAAAGTTGAATTCAATCCCAAAAAACCATGATAATATTCCCAAGTCTTTCATCTTGAATCTATCTTTGAGGGATTTCTTTATGGCATGAAGTGCATCATCATTACTGGCAGCTATAAGTATGTCATCTACCCAAATTATAATCATTGTTACTGTATTTCCTTCAAACTTTGAATATAAACAAGCATCAGCAACAGATTGGTTAAAATTGTGACCAATGAGAAAATTATGTAACATATTATTCCAGTTACGTCCACTTTGTTTCAGTCCATACAAAGATTTTTTCAGTTTACATACAAGTTTTTCTCCCTTTTCATTTTCCTCGGCAAAACCTTCTGGTTGCTCTATGTAAATTTCACAGTCTATATCAGCATTTAAATAAGCTGTTTTCACATCCATTTGTTGAACTTTCATTTCTTTTTGCACTGCTAGCTGCATCAACATACGAATGGAAGTGTGGCGTGCGGTTGGTGAAAATGTCTCTACATAGTCTACATTCTTCACTTGCGAATATCCCTTAGCTACGTATCTTGCCTTGAATTTCTCATCATTGTTTTGACCTAGTTTTACAGCGTACACCCACTTTCCACCAACAGCTGATTTTCCTTCAGGGAGTGGTGTTAATTCATAGGTGTCATTCACATTCAATGCATCAATTTCTTCTTTCATTGCTTCCTGCCACTGATGAGATTCTGAAGATGAGAGAGCCTCCTGGTATGTATTAGGAACACCTGCGACACGGTAACAGTAGTCTATCGAACATTTTGCAACATTCGATAAATCTTCATCGTCCATAACATATTCTTCCATGTGCTTGGGTTTGTTCCAATGTCTCTGAGGATATCTTCTTTCTTCATCTTCATTTTCATCTGTCTCTGGCTGGGTGCTTTGTTCTGGTTCATAATGCTTGGGTCTTGTATATTCTTCTATAGATTCACTGTTTTCTTCTTTTTCTTCAAACTTTTCATTAAATTTTACACATCTTACTTTCTTAACATCATCTTGTTCTGAGAAGTACACAAGGTAGGCTGGGCTCTGTGTATCATAGCCTAGAAATACTCCTCGGTCACAACGTGCATCCAACTTCTTCTTATTTTGCACATATGCATAGCATACAACTCCAAAGATGTGCATATTTCCTAAGTTTGGCTTTTCTCCTGTCATCATTTCATATGGTGTTTTTCCAGTTCTCGAGTTATAGCACCTGTTTCTAATGTATGCAGATGTCTTTACTGCATACGTCCACAGTTTCTTTGGCAATTTGGCTTCCAACAATAAACATCTGGCCATTTCAAAAAGGGTTCTCCAGGAGCGTTCAGCTGTGCCATTCTGGTGGGGGGAATATGGTGCAGAAAATTCATGCTTTATGTGATTTTTCACTACAAGATATCTGAACTCTGCCGAAGTAAATTCACCGCCATTGTCTGTCCTGATTCGTTTGACAGAACCATACGGAGCAGTGTCTGCTAAAAATCTCTCCATGGCTGCTACTATATCACTCTTATTTTTCAAGAAATACACCATAATAACACCAGAGTAATCATCTACAAAAGACATTGCATATCTAAACCCTTCTCTAGCAGGAGGGTCAATAGGACCTGCTAGATCACAATGTATCAACTCAAGTTTTTCAGTCGCTCTCTTATCTGGTTCCCTGTTCCTGTATTGTGTCATTTTTCCCATTATACAAGTTTCACAATCAAAGTTCATTTTGCCAGAAATTTTCATACCTTTGACAACGTCTTCAAGTTTTATCACATCTTTCACATTACAGTGGCCTAAAATTCTATGCCACTCCTCCATGGTGTGGGTGTCAGTGCCACTCTTCTTAAAATTCATCTTGTTCAGAAAGTATAACTTGTGACATGTCTGAATTTCAAATTTTGTACCATCTGGAGCACTTAATTCTGCATGGTCAGGGGTGAATGTTACTGTTGCTCCCCTCTCAGTGGCTGCTTTAACAGAAAATATGTCTTGTTTGTAAGAAGGTACATACAAGGTATTATTTAACTCAACTTCTTGTATGTTTCCAGTTGTATCACACAGCTTGACACTTGCTACACCTCTGCCTGACACAACACCTGAAGTCCTGCTACCATCTGCAAGTTCAATACTGTGACTTACAGGTTCAAAGTTCTGATCAAATTTTACAAATTTGGACTTGTCCGTAACAATATGTGTTGTGGCTCCACAATCTACCAATAAACTGTCACTACTGGTAGGATTGCCAGGGTTATAGCAACTTGCTTTGAATGCAAAATTATGAGAACTGTGTTGACTTACATTATCAGTTTCTTCTCTATCACTTACAACCTTTACATAATTTTTCCTCCTACAATAATTTGTGTCATGTGTTTGGGACTTGCAATTCTCACACCAGCGGCTTGGTCTTCTGTATGTTCTCTTTTCTTCTTCGTCTTCATTCTTCTTTGAACACTGGAAAGACCTGTGTCCCATTTTCCCACATGCATAACACTTGAAACTCATTTCCCTTGACTTGGCATTCATGACAGTATCTTCACTTGACCTTTGTGGTTTGTAGGCTTTTTCTGACTCTTCAAAACTCCTCAGCTGAACTTTAAAATCTACGAAAGTCCATGCCTTTTCCCTCTGAGTCACAACAGTGGAAAAAGTTTTATAATTAGGAGGTAAGCCTTTCAACACCATTGCCACAAGAAGACTGTCACTAATAACTTCTTTTGCATTCTTCAAGGACGTCGCTGCTTTCTCTGCCCTTATCATGTAGTCAGTTACACTCTCTTCTTCTGCCATCGTAAGTGACGTCAACTCGGTGTACAAGGAAATAATCCTGGGCTTGCTTGTGCCTAAATAATGTTCACGTAATATTGCTAGGGCTTTCTTACCATCATCCTGGGCATCTCTGATCACCAGGGCTAAGCTTGTATCATCCAGCAGTTGTACAAGCTCCGCGTACACTTGAGCGTTTTTCTCAACATCAGGGGTGGCTGCCTTCACCACGCCATGAAGATTCTGGATTCTTAAATGTCCGAGAAACTTTACTTCCCACAACTCATACTTCTCTTCGTCACCATCGAATAGTAGGCGATGCCTGGGCCCATAACCTGTTGATGTGGACGCCGTCATGATAGTGGAAATGACCAGTGTATGTGTGGGGTTAATTCAGACACAAAGTCCCTCCTTCAAGTGTTTACTTGAGTAACTTCAACATATGCCGATGATGGCAGCACGTACAATATAAAATAATAGAAAACGGAACTAAGAAAATGGGTAGACTTATTCCTTCTCAAAGGTAATTCAAAACATATCATAATTTATCAATAACTTAAGTTTATATCTCAACAATATATATATATATATATATATATATATATATATATATATATATATATATATATATATATATATATTGTCATAATGGGCGATGTATTATTTGGTGTTGTTCGTTTGTGTCGGTGGGGGAGGTGTGGCGTGTGTGGCGCGCGGGTATCATGTGTCTCCCCCCCGCAGCTGTCTGTCGCCCCCTCCCTTCCACGATAACTTCTTTATTTCATTCTTTATTACACCTTGGGAAGCCTACTACTGTTTATTTCCGCCTTCTAGACAGGAGGGGATGTTGTTTTGACAGGGTATAAGAAGGTGGGTTTGATGTTCCGTTTCGTGTGGCATGACGAGATTATTGTATGTATAATATGTCGCTTGGCATCTGTCAGGCGGGTCGGACCAGGGGTGGTGTATAACGGTCGCTTAGGCCGGCAGACACGCTTAGGGACTCGAGCTGAGGAGACTTGCGAAGGGGAAGTGGAGAGATTTCTTTGTTTAATCTGTGGTTTGTTTGCTCTCTCCAGGGGCTCGCCTTTCTCTCGAGTTATAAGGTTGTTAGGTATTGTAGGAGGAGGTGCTGACATGAGAGGAATGGTTGGTGATCCCACTTAACGTAATAATTACATCTGCTTTGTTTTGCCGTGAGATTTTTGCTACATTCCTCTCGCCCTCCTAATATCCCCATAAGGATATTCTATGAGCTAGGGACTTAGTAGACTCCTCGTTTAGTGTCTCCGAGGAAGTATTGTCTCGTTGATTGTGGTAAGAGAACTCAGGGTTTTGCCTCCTCCTCACCGTTGTGACTTAGGGGAGAGGACTTTTGTATGCCATCGTGAGAGCATTGTATATGCTGGCACTATTATTATTGTTCGTATTGTTGTACGATTGTAACATGCTACTCTGAGGAGGCAGTTGACCTCAGAGAGGATTATCACTTGTGTATTAGAATTCAATGAGAGTATAGTCTTTTCTCCCCCCTCTCCACGATTCAAGTTGGGACGTGGTTTCGGTCGTCTGGGGAGACTAAGAGGTTTCATTGAATTCAGGGTGTTTATATTCCTGGGCTGGACAGCGGGTGGATGCCTACGCTAAGGGTGGAATGTTCCCCAGGGGTATAACCCCGCCATAGGTTACTCACATGTGTTAGGGACGGTAAATCTCGAGAACGTATTTATTTATCCTTCCCAGCTAGCCTATCTGAGCTTGGGTGTGTTATCTGTTTGAGCAACGGCCAGTAGTGGACGTGTGTGTATTTTCTCCGTGTGTAGGCGGAGTGGCGACCTCTGTGTGAAGCCTAGTGGTTAGGCTTTGTGGCCCTGAACACCTTGAGGGGGTGTTATCTTGGTGGCTTGAGACCCTAGGGGGTAGTACCGGAAGGGTGTGTATAGCCACGGTACTACCAACGGCGTGAGTGAAGCCGTGGTGGGTTATGTGAGGCTGCTTACAGCCTGGGTGTATGAGTTGCGACAGAGACTGAGAATCTCCCGTCGTAACAATATATACATATGTATATATATATATATATATATATATATATATATATATATATATATGTATATATATATATATATATATATATATATATATATGTATATATATATATATATATATATATATATATACACATATATATATATATATATATATATATATATATACATATATATATATGTATATATATATATATATATATATATATATATATATATATGAGTAGGCAGTAGACATCTGCCGCCCGGTGGAATACTCCAGGAGAGGTACTTACGGGGATGTAGGCAGTGCTGCAGACTGAGTGATTCTCCGTGTCCTCTCTTCCCGGTTCCCTTAGTGTCTCATTTACACAAGAGAGCAGCTGCAGCCTGCCCTCTAAAGACAACTTCTTCTACTACCTACATAACATTACTACACCTTACACTTTTACACTCTCTTCAAATCAAAATTTAAAAATGGCTTCACCACACCCAGCCTCGGAGTCCCCATCTGGGGAGGGGACCATAAATGTCCCCAGGTCGGACTGCCCCTCTGCTGACGACCTCGGGTGTCTTGACACTTCCTCTAATACTTTTACTCTCGATTTCTGCAACATTCGTGGCCTTAGATCTAATTTCCAATCTGTGGAACACCATCTCTCCTCCACTAAACCTCATCTTCTCTTCCTAACTGAAACACAGTTGTCTGTGACTACTGACAGCAGCCCCTTCTCTGTTCCCTCCTACTTTCTCTATCCTCATTTTCAATCCAAAGCTGGCTGTTGCGCATATGTGCGTAACGACATTACTTGCTCTCGTGCCCACAATCTTGAATCTTCAGAATTTTCTACCATCTGGCTAAGACTTCAATGTCACTCTCTAACTAAATTCATCTGTGCTGTATATCTCTCACCTAATTCCTCTGACTATGTAAAATTCTTTGACTATTTGACTTCCAAGGTGGAGCACATCCTATCTCACTTTCCTTATGCTGAGATCTCCATTTTAGGGGATTTCAATGTTCACCACCAGCTTTGGCTTTCATCTTCTTTCACTGACCAACCTGGTGAACAAACCTTCAACTTTGCTATCCTTCATGACCTAGAGCAGCTAGTGCAGTTCCCTACCCGTATCCCTGACCGCCTTGGAGACACGCCCAACATTCTTGATCTTTTCCTAACTTCCAACCCTTCAGCTTACTCTGTTAAACTTTCCTCTCCGTTGGGCTCCTCCGATCACAATCTTATTTCCGTTACCTGTCCTATCACTCCAGTGCAGCCTCAGGACCCGCCTAAGCAGAGGTGCTTCTGGCATTTCAACTCTGCTAAGTGGGAAGACCTGAGGCAGTACTATTCTGATTTTCCTTGGGATGATTATTGCTACCATGTCAGAGATCCTTCTCTGTGTGCCGAGCGCATAACAGAGGTGATTATCTCTGGCATGGAGCTATACATTCCTCATACTTTCTCTAATACTAAAGCTAAAAAGCCCTGGTTTAACTCTGCTTGTTCTCGTGCTGTCAATGATAGAGAGGCGGCTCACAAACGGTACCGTAGCCATCCATCTGCTGAAACTCATGCCCTATATATTTCTGCCCGTAATCATGCCAAATCTATTCTCCAACTTACTAAAAACTCTTTCATCAATAGAAAATGTCAAAATCTTTCCAACTCTAACTCTTCTCGTGATTTCTGGCATCTAGCCAATAATATCTCTAACAATTTTACTTCTTCATCTTTCCCTCCTTTACTTCAACCAGATGGCCCCACAGCTGTCTCTTCTTTCTCTAAAGCTGAACTCTTCGCTCAAACCTTTGCTACCAACTCTACTTTGGATGATACTGGGCATATTCCTCCTACTCCTCCACCCTCTGACTACTTCATCCCTAAAATTAGAATTCTTTATTATGACGTTTTCCAGGCCCTCTCTGGCCTTGATTCTCGGAAGGCTTACGGTCCGGATGGAGTCCCTCCTGTTGTTCTCAAAAACTGTGCTTCCGAACTCGCTCACTGCCTGGTCAAACTCTTTCGTCTGTGTCTCTCTACTTCTACCTATCCTTCTTGCTGGAAGTTTGCTCACATTCAACCTGTCCCTAAAAAGGGTGACCACTCCAATCCTTCTAACTACCGCCTATAGCTTTGATTTCCTGCCTTTCTAAAGCCTTTGAATCTGTCCTTAACAAGAAGATAATGAGGCATCTATCAGCTCACAACCTTCTCTCTGATTGCCAGTATGGTTTCCGTAAAGGCC
>JAPQNM010000038.1:1667219-1674719 GCA_029783475.1 Metacarcinus magister | reverse complement strand
AAAAATTTGACAGGAACATTATAAACACAAAACGTACTGTGCAGGAGAACGAACTCTTGTGACGGTGATATAAAGGTGTAGCCAATGACCAAGAAACGCCGCCACCACCACTACAATCAAACACAACAATAACAACAGTTATGTCCTTCACTCATTTTTCATACCCATCCGAACACAAAGAAAATTAATCAATACATTTACAAAACATAAACTATAATAAATCACAACTTTGATTAGATTGTCCCCTGTAATAAAAAAAAAAAAAATAATAACTGGTCTTCTCACGCTGCTAGTACGTTTCATTGCACAAGACAGCTCATCGAGGCTATCATACTTGGGAGTCAACATGGGACAGACAGAACCACGTTTCGAGCTTCCATGAGTGGTTCATGTTGTTGATTTACGTGTCCGCCGCTCATCAAATTCTCGTACAGGTTCAAGGACACCACTCAACCAAAAACGGGAATAAACCTTACCTGTACCACAAATCTGACCAAGTCCCATAATAGCATCTTCTCTGAGTCTTCATTGAGCTTGTGAATAACAGACAACATGGTAGGCCGTTATCACACTAAACATTACAAAGAAAACAGGACAGTGTGCTGGCCGCTACCCGCTAGCCAGGAGCAGCGCCCTCTGCGGCTCTGCCTCTCTTAGTATACTACTATGTATCTAGATGGCGTTGATAGATGTTCTGTCTCATTCTTCGTCTTACCTCATCCTCCCCTCCATGCTTCTTGGCACCATCTACCACTAAACCTGATTCACCTATTCTCTTATTTCAGTCTTCTTTTTTCGCATTCTTCTGATGTTATTATTCGGTAGTTATGTAATCTTTCGTTCTCCTTCCTCGGATATGAGAGGAAACACATAGTTACACTCGATTGTTATCTTCTATTATAGTAATTTCCTGTTGATCTCATGGATAATACTCTGTTATTCTAATTGTATAATTGTTTCCCCTTATCTCGGTCAATAGTACTACACATTACCCAGCGTCTCTTCTTTCATTAATTAACTTCTTTTTTTTATTCGTCTTTCATCGGGGGTTCCCTTTCACCTTTATCCTCTACCTTATACCTAACATTATGAAGAAAAAAACACTGCAAACAGCTTCTTCCATTTGAAATTGATCTATTTTCATCCATCACATTAATTTATTTATCATTAATGTTTCATGTTTCATTGTTACGCACGCATGCAATCTTTTATCTTATCGATGACTTCTTAATCTTCCTATCATTTCCGCTGCACTTAACTACTTACTGAGTTTTTTTCGACTCCTATTAACACAAATTATCCGTTCTACAACCATGTAAGAATTTCAGATGCCATTCGTCTCTTAGCGATATTTTCCAGCGTCATTTAAGGAGTGTTCAGTATCGCAGGTTTGAGTGCTTAGTGGTCTCCCTCGCATGAACAACCCACGGACCCCATGTAGTGTACCTCTCAATATATTGTTCTAAGATGTTCAGTTTTCAGCTGATGTATCTAAACTTTGCAATGTTCGAGATTAAATTGATATGGTTAATTATATTTCTGTTTCAGTGAGCCTTATAGTGTTGGGTGTTGCCTGTAGCCTACATGGTGTTAGTAGGAACACCATTCAAGGCATTTCACACCTAATCATGAACACTGTATAACGTTCTAAAGGAAGCATTTAGTTCCTACCATGTTTCAGGTTAAGTATAATAACAATTGAAAAAAGAAACATCACCAGGCTCTGGATGTCACTGTGTTTGTTTATTATCGCCTAACGGACTGCAGGTCTGCAGGTGAGGAATCTGCAGCCAGTATGAAGGCGACAAACCCAAAGTTTTCCGCTGCGCACGCAAAGTTTTCAGAACTCAGTTTTGTGTCTCTTAACCCTTGCAGCAGATTCAGACTCTTTAATTAGCAAGTAACTTTATTTTTTTTTACACAAGTGATATCAGTATGGGCGAATAAAAAAAAAAAACATATTTACATAGGACCACAGTTGTGGTCCAGCGTGGTCCGGATGGGCGGTCCGGACCACACAGCGTCCGCCAAGGACCGCAGAGATGAAATGCCGCCCACCAGGTGACTGTTGCGACGCCTGGTGGGCGGGGGTCCGGGCGGAGGGGCGGGCAGCGGGCGTACAGCAGGTGTCCGGGGGCTGGGGGCGCAGTGGGGCGCAGCGCGGCACGGCACGGCGGCACTAGTAGCCGTAGCCGTACATCATGGTGGACGAGGAGCACTTGGTGGTCATGGTGTGGTACTCAGGCACGGTGACATACTCCGTCATGGTGACGTAGCCGTGCTCAGTTTGGGTCACGGTGTTGTACACGTATTCTTGCTTGACCTCGGTCTCATAATGGGTGACGTAGTAAGGGTTGGTAACCGTCATGGTGACGTACTGTTGCTGCACCTTGGTCTGCGTGACGTAATAACCCTTGGTCTCATATCCAGTCTCGGTGACAAAGTTGGTCATTGGGTAGCTCTCAGTCTCCGTGTTAGTGAGATACACAGCTGTAGTTTCCGTGAAGTACTGCTTGGCTGTGTTGTACCCATACGCTGACTCAGTCATGTACACCGGCACGGTCACCATCTTGGTGTCATACAACACTTTGGTTTCCGTGTAGATGTTGGGCTCGGCGTATGCCGTCATAGTGGAGTACTGGATGATGGTTTTCGGGAACACCAGCGTCTCAGTAATGTAGGCGTAGAAGGTTGTGAGTACCTCCTTCACCACTGTGGCGTAGTGCCCTTGGGTGTCCTGCACGTCCTTGGTCATGGTCTTGGTGATGTATTTCGGGTAGCAATGTTGTTCTTTGGGAGGAGGGCCGTAGGAGGGGGAAAGGGGCTCCACCTTGATGTATCCTGGTGACGGTGCCCCATAGTCAGGTAAGGCCGTCGCCGACCACGCTAGCGCCACCACCACGCCCAACACAGCTGACCCGAACATCTGAAACAACACATTACAACGTCAAAACAAAAGAAGAGCATGAGGCTATTGTCACCGACATCCAACACACATCATCTTATTCTAAGCGGCGAAGAACTCAGTCAGGTGAAACCCTTGTAACATGGCAGGCGGGAGAAAAATGTGCGTGTACATGTGTGTGTGTGTGTGTGTGTGTGTGTGTGTGTGTGTGTGTGTGTGTGTGTACTGCTGGACGGCGTCACAAATTTAATATTTTGAATAACTAACTCTTAAATCACACATCGCCCAGTGACAAAAACCCTGTCTGAGGACTCAACCTAAGGGACATTCAAATAAAAAAATAATTATACAACTAGTCATCAGATCAGGCCCATGGCAGCACTCTCAGGCTTAAGTGAAAGTAACGACAGGAACGTGTGGTTGTGTTAGCCCTACAGAGGCCAACAAACGGCTGTGCCCGCCGCCCTCCGCCCGCCGCAACAGTAGACAAGCATGTTACCACAGGAGGATCAGGTAGTCTGTGTGTGGCAGGTGACCATGCTTTCAAAAATTATCACATATCTGGTATTAGGATATCTTTACGATTTGACAAGCTAATCCTTATGATTTACATAATTCGACAGTAATTTGGTGACCCTTTCCAGTGACTTTATATAACAGCATTTTATACAAAGGGAAATTGGTGTTATATCTAAAATATGATAATAAAAAGAATATTCTTGCTTGATACATAAAAAGACATGCAATCGCTTTATGGCTTGATTTATGACAAAGACACTGACAGGTGAATCTCAATATCTGACAATATGTGAGAAAAAAAAAATGTAGTATATATATATATATATATATATATATATATATATATATATATATATATATATATATATATATATATATATATATATATATATATATATAAGGTTCAGTTGCAACAGTTTGTCAGGTGATAATGTCGTGGAAACTCATTGATTTGATCTACGATGCGACAGTGTGTATCTTGTGGTGGAGGCAGCGAGTTAGGCTTTCTCTTCCATGATACCAAAGCCTGTTTTTTTTTTTTCTTCTCTCTCATTCCACTCCAACCCTGTCAGGTCCTTGCTCCATCCGCCTTTCCCTTACATTACAAGCGGTGAGAAGTGAAAGTGGTGTCTCCTGTCTTCAGTTATTCACCTCCGCTCCTCCTCCACCCTTCCGCCACACAATGAGCCACACTGACACCACCGTACTTTTCACACACTCCCTGCCCGCACTGACTGGAGGCCATCACAGACACACAGACAGACAATGAGAGAGAGAGAGAGAGAGAGAGAGAGAGAGAGAGAGAGAGAGAGAGAGAGAGAGAGAGAGAGAGAGAGAGAGAGAGAGAGAGGCGAAAGTCGTGCCCCCCCCCCAACACCTGTCTCTCCTCAAGTGAAACTATGCCCCCCTTCCCCCCCTCCCCAACTATATCCGGGGAGAAAGCTGGTTGTTAGGACTTGTTATTGTTGTTGCTGCTCATCATCATCATCATCATCATCATCATCACCATCATCATCATCGTTCTTGTTACTATTGTTACTATTACTATTATTATTATTTTTATTATTATTATTATTATTACTATACTTATTATTATCATTACTATTATTATTATTATTATTACTATAATTATTATTATCATTACTATTATTATTTTTATTTTTATTATCATTACTGTTATTCTTCTTCTTTTTATTATCATTATCATTACTATTCTTCTTCTTCTTCTTCTTATTATTATTACTATAACTATCATCTACATCATTATTACTATCTCTTGTAAAACAACTAGTCATAGCAGCGGTAGGAACAGCAACAGCAGCAACAGAATTAGAGTAACAGTAGTAGTGATGGTAGTGGTAGTAGTAGTAGTGGTAGTAGTAGTAGTAGTAGTAGTAGTAGTAGTAGTAGTAGTAGTAGTAGTAGTAGTAGTAGTAGTGGTGGTGGTGGTGGTGGTAGTAGTAGTAGTAGTAGTAGTAGTAGTAGTAGTAGTAGTAGTAGTAGTAGTAGTAGTAGAAGAAGAAGTAGTAGTAGTAGTAGTAGTAGTAGTAGTAGTAGTAGTAGTAGTAGTAGTAGTAGTAGTAGTAGTAGTAGAAGTAGAAGTAGTAGTAGTAGTAGTAGTAGTAGTAGTAGTAGTAGTAGTAGTAGTTAAAAAGGAGTAAGAGGAGGAGGAGGAGGAGGAGGAGGAGGAGGAGGAGGAGGAGGAGGAGGAGGAGGAGGACGAGGGGGAGGAGGAGAAGGAGGAGGAGGAGGAGAAAAAGAGGAGGAGAAAAAGAGGAGAAGGAGGAGGAAGAGCAAAAGGGGAGGAGGAGGAGGAGGAAGAAGAGCAAAGGAGGAGGAGGAGGAGGAAGAGCAAAGGAGGAGGAGGAGGAGGAGGAGGAGGAGGAGGAGGAGGAGGAGGAGGAGGAGGAGGGAGGAGGAGGAGGAGGAGGAGGAAGAAGAAGAGCGAAGGAGGAGGAGGAGGAGGAGGAGGAAGACCAAAGGAGGAGGAGGAGGAGGAGGAAGAAGAGCGAAGGAGGAGGAGGAGGAGGAGGAGGAAGACCAAAGGAGGAGGAGGAGGAGGAGGAGGAGGAGGAGGAGGAGGAGGAGGAGGAGGAGGAGGAGGAGGAGGAGGAGGAGGAGGAGGAGGAAGAGCAAAGGAGGAAGAGGAGGAGGAAGAGCAAAGGACGACAATAATACTGAAGTGACCTTGTCTGTAACTCTCACTGTTTTTTTTCCTCTCTCTTCCTCCGTCTTGTAAACTTTCTCTTCCTTTAGAATTCCATAAAAAAAAATTAAAAAAAAATATGCTACGCAGCAGTTTTTAGTTCATGGCATTTCCTTTTCTTTCATCTACGTAGTGCTAAGCCTGATAATTGTCGCTTAATTGTGTTCGCTGGAGTTGCAATTACAGAGATGTGTCGCCTTAATTAATCAAACCCCAAAAGGATACTATAATATATGGAAAAACTTGAAGAAAAAAATACACATATATACGTCCAGCTTTTAAATGTGTGATGTTATATTTAATCTCTCTGGTGGAACGTTATGAGAGACAAATTATTACATATTATTGTTTTTACGCTTCGGTGTTTTCTTTTAGTGCGGCGAGGATGCAGTGACAGCTTGGTGGGTATCCTCACCCTATCACACTTCGAGACGGTAAGGATCTCAGTGCAGCTAAGAAGATTTATCCAAACCTTGATTGAATGTTATCGTTATCTATTTCATGAAATCAATATATAAGTGTATAAATTGTATACTGGTGAGTGGTGGTGGTGGTGGTTATTTACTGTACCTAACGCCATATCACACACACACACACACACACACACACACACACACACACACACACACACACACACACACAGACAAACATACAGGTAGGCAGACAGACAGAGACAGACAGAAAGACACACAGACAGACATACACACACACGCGCAGACAGACAGATAAACAGACAAACAGACACATACACGCAGACAGACAGATAAACATACATACAGACTGACAAAGACAAACAGACAGTCAAACAGACAGACAAATAGACATACATAGAAACATAAATACAGACACTCGCATCTTTCAGCTCTGAGCCGAATATACTAAGCCTACTGTTCAATAAAATATGATTAAGAATTCCTCCTCCTCTTCTTCCTATTATCATCATTATCATTATTATTATCATTACTACTACTACTACTACTACTACTATTACTACTATGACCATTACCTCTACTTCCCAGCTTTCACACTGCTTTCCATTTCCTACAATACAGAACTTAGGACTTGTTGAGTTTCGGTGCAGCCATCACAGAGACGTAAAGAAAGGACACATTTATAAAAGAAAGGAGAAGTGACTGTGTATGCCTCTGTAACAACGATATTCAACGAAACAAATCAGTGCGCACCGTTCATGTTACAGTCTTGCATTAGTAACACTGATATATTTCCTTTCTAGGAATCGTCACACATTATAGAGAACCGAACATTTCTAGTCTGATAAAATTTCAATTGATCGTGCACTGTATTGATAAAAAAAATTTGTCTCGCAGTGTCATCAAGCCCTATCAACACATAACAAATCTGAACTATGAATGCCTCAACTCACGTGAATTTGTGTGTTCATAGCGTTTTATTTGTTCCTACTTACTGCTGTTCACGGAAAAACGATAACAGGAACACTACAATTTCTTCAAATCTACCAGGACAGGAAGCACCTTTGTGTTGCATACTTTTTTTTCATTAAAAATGGTGTCTTTCAAACAAATGGGGATGTCGCACTGATTCAATCACACCAACACTTGAGAACAGTACGCCAGTGTGTGTGTGTGTGTGTGTGTGTGTGTGTGTGTGTGTGTGTATGTGAACCTAAGGTGTAACACGTGCATTATGGTGTCAAGAAACCATGTACTAAGGATCGAGTTCGTCCCAGAACTGAACAAACATATTTACCTCTGCTGTACTTTTGCCCGGCCGCTGAGGGATGTTCCTGAAGACTGTGGGTGGGGGAGCGAGCACCCGGCATTATATAGCCGACGCCGCCCAGCCCGTGGACGACTGCCAAGTGAAACTGTTGTACTACTATGCGTCCTCC
>JAPQNM010000038.1:1639719-1662219 GCA_029783475.1 Metacarcinus magister | reverse complement strand
CAATAATGGTGAATGTGTTTTTATATTATTTACAGATATGTTTCGGTCTGTGGTGGTAAGCTTTGCAGCGTTACTGGCGTGGGTCAACGTGCACGTGTTCGAGGACCTAGGTGTGTCCTCGAACGGCGTGGTGCGGGCCCTCAGGCAGATGGAGTTGGAGGGCCGCCTGTGGTGGGTGGGGCCGTTCTTGCCTCCAAAGGTTACTAACCTGTATGAGGCATGTCCGGCCCCAGAGACGGGGTGGTGGTCCTTGGTGGGGGGTCCAAGGACCACCAAGCACTACATGGCGTGCCTCGCCGAGACCACGGACAGGATCTTGGACGCATACCAGCTGTTCAGCTACAGGTGTTTGCTGTGGTGGGCAGCTGGGTGCGTCCTTGTCCTCCTCATCCACACCGTATGGTCGAGGATGAGGCAGCGCCATTGGTGTCTCGTCTCCCTTCGTAACCTCCTGAAGTCTGAACCTGGGTCAGACCTCACCCCAGTGCAGGCTTCACCACCACTCCAAAATTACCCATAAGTCAGCACTGCCGGCCCGGCCAGCACTGCTAGCACTGGCAGCTCCCCAGCCTCTGCTAGCAGTGCAATACCGGCCAGCACTGCTAGCACTGGCAGCTCCCCCGCCTCTGCTAGCACTGCAATACCGGCCAGCACTGCTAGCACTGGCAGCTCCCCCGCCTCTGCTAGCACTGCCATACCGGCGGGCACTGCTGGCTTTTCCACCACCTCAGTTCATCCCGTCACAAATAGTCCCCAAGTCACTGCTGTCCCTTGCAGCAGTGACAGTCCCCCCAACACTCTCAATCCCCAAATTGGTGTTGTCCCTCGCAGCAGCAATCCCTCCATTACAGCCAGTCCCCCACACACTTCCAAACACCCCAAAACTTGTGTCTACCACCACACCCGCATCCTCCCATCAACCCCAACCCCTTAACAACGCCACACTCCCCTACAGTTCCCGTCTCCCGTACTACCCCAGCCTGCCTCACTATACCAGTCTCCCGTACAACCCCAGCCTGCCCTACCACTCAAGGAAACACCGACCCTTCAATAGGAATAAGAAGCCTCAGTAGAATGTCTTTAATCTGAATTGCTCTTTTTGTTTTTTCTGAATGGCTTTGAACTAAATTGTAACGTGTTTAATCACCCTATCCTATCCTATCCTAACTCATCCCATCCCATCTCATCCCATTCTCACCCTATCCTATCCTATCCCATCCCATCCCATTCTAAGCCCAGTGTTATGTTAAAGACAATGTTGTGCTTAGATGTCACACCAACACACAAGTGTTTTTAGTTAAGGCACAATAAGAAAGAGAAAAACGAAAGATATTGATGCTCTCTCTCTCTCTCTCTCTCTCTCTCTCTCTCTCTCTCTCTCTCTCTCTCTCTCTCATATATATATATATATATATATATATATATATATATATATATATATATATATATATATATGTGTGTGTGTGTATATATATATATATATATATATATATACATATATATATATATATATATATATATATATATATATATATATTTTTAATACATATTTACACACACACACACACACACACACACACGCAGTCGCAAGAGTGCCTATTCAATAAACCGTTTATTATTATTATTACACACACACACACATATACATATATATATATATATATATATATATATATATATATATATATATATATATATATATATATATATATATATGTACGTACATAATGTCAAGTATCTCGGTTATTGCATCGAACCTTAAATGTTCACAGCAATGTAAAGACGCTGCTAACAATGTTGGGCTTTACAGACAAAATTCTTTTTCAAAAATTCTACTCGTGTACATTATTTAAATCAGACCCTACTTGTTTGTATGCAGTGCAATTTAGTTTGTCTCACTACCCGTAGGACGTAACAAAATTAGAAGCTATCCAGCGTAGGACCACTAAGATGATCCCTTCCTTACTTGATTAACAAACCTTACTGCAGTGGTTCCCAAACTTTTTCAGCTTGTTACCCAATTTTACATGCCACATTAGGCGTGCTACCCCTTTCACAAAATGTTGTCAATATTGATGTGTGTATATATATATATATATATATATATATATATATATATATATATATATATATATATATATATATTAAAACACTAGATGTAGTTTCTTTTCTGTCACCCCCCCCATTACCCCTGACAAACTATTATATTACCTCTAGGATGTAAATTACCCACAGTTTGGGAACCACTGCCTTACTGAGAGAGGCTGGCACATCTTATTCTGTTCTTGCTCGGGAAAAGACTTAGTGTTTTAAAATACTTAAAGGATTAGCGAATAAGATATTTCCACTAGATGATTCATCACGAACAAGTAGTAAGAAAGTCAAGGTAAGAGGTAGACAGATTCAACTAGACTGCATTGATTGTATTTTGCTAATGACGTCGTTAGGGAATGCAATAACCTATCGCCTTCCATGGTGCAGTGTAACACAATTAATTCCTCTAAAACAAAATTAATTTCCATCTCCATCAAGGTCTCCGACGGCGCAATGAGATCCGGCGTCCTGCTGCCTGTTGAATTTTATTGCGTTCTCTAAAAGATATTTTTTTTACTCTAGTTAAGGACAAACCACCTAGTTTGGACCCAAGGGTCCGGTGTGGTCCGGATTTCTATGTAATTCTCTCTCTCTCTCTCTCTCTCTCTCTCTCTCTCTCTCTCTCGGTAATAGCAGTAATTTTAAGTATCATAATATTGTTAGGCATAACCAACAAGTAAAAGGTAATTTATCAATGTTCGAAAATGATCATATGGCGTTGAGTCACACACTCCTCGTTGACAAATGCCACATTCTTCAAGTGGGAATGAAAAAACAAAAATATGATTATGGAATATGCGACGCGATCCTCAAAAGCGTACGTACAGGTGTCTCCGATCTACATGGTACACTTCCTAGGTGTCCGATCTACGTGGTACGCTTCCTAGGTGTCCGATCTACGCAGTACGCTTCCTAGGTGTCCGATCTACGCGGTACGCTTCCTAGGTGTCCGATCTACGCGGTACACTTCCTAGCCAAAATTCCGAATCAGGCGACATATGTTACCTCCTTTTTCAGGGAACTGTCATTGGCTGGAGCTGCCAGTGACCTAGCTCCAGTGACCCCACTCTTATCTCTCTCTCTCTCTCTCTCTCTCATTTTTTATTTATTTAAACAAAGTAGCACATACAGAACAGTAAGCATCTACATTACATAGATAGTTACAAACTTACAGGCTAAAGAAAGCAATGCTATTGCTTTTCTATCTAAAAGCCTCATTCTGTCATTAGCATAAAATATAGGTCTCTCTCTCTCTCTCTCTGTATATTATTATCATTATTATTATTATTATGAGAGAGAGAGAGAGAGAGAGAGAGAGAGAGAGAGAGAGAGAGAGAGAGAGAGAGAGAGAGAGAGAGAGAGAGAGAGAGAGAGAGAGCAGTCTTTTCACTTTTCTTCAGTTCTTTAACTTTTCCGAGTCACCTTCCAAATGTAAGAGCTGTTTAAGGTTTTTAATAATTTTCTATTAACAGAATGCTATTCATTAGTACACAAAAAACCGTCAGTTAGATATATAAACCTATCGCCTTCCATGGTGCAGTGTAACACAATTAATTCCTCTAAAACAAAATTAATTTCCATCTCCATCAAGGTCTCCGACGGCGAAATGAGATCCGGCGTCCTGCTGCCTGTTTAATTTTATTGCGTTCTCTAAAAGATATTTTTTTTACTCTAGTTAAGGACAAACCACCTAGTTTGGACCCAAGGGTCCGGTGTGGTCCGGATTTCTATGTAATTCTCTCTCTCTCTCTCTCTCTCTCTCTCTCTCTCTCTCTCTCTCTCTCTCTCTCTCTCTCTCTCTCTCTCTCTCTCTCTCTCTCTCTCTCTAACACAAACTCACACAGCCAGTACATTCCCTACCAAGTGAAACTTCCTATATGTGGAAAGTGTCTCTCTCTCTCTCTCTCTCTCTCTCTCTCCCCCCCCCACACACACACACATATATATATATATATATATACTATATATATATATATATATATATATATATATATATATATATATATATAAGGTCTCTGTGCAACACTTACATAAACATAAAAGACAATGGAGGAAGAGGAATACATGTGATGGCACCTACAAAATCAATCTTACAGTTCCTCCTCCTCTCCCACAGTGGAGGGAGAAAGTTGAGGTCCTTGAGAGAAAGTGGAGCGTTTCATCTTTCCTTGTGGTGCACGTACTCCCTCCCTCCTATACCTCCCGTGCACCCTCCACCCCCCCTCCTATTCCTCCCGTACCCCTTCCACCCTCCACCCTTCCTGCCTCTCACCCCTTCCCTTCTGTACGGAAGCCGGCTTCCGTCGTTTACCATTCCGTGACTTACCACAAATAAATATATTTTTTTTACGATTGGCGTCACTAAACTCAAACCTACGCCGAGGGTTAAGGCGTAAGGGAGGTAATTGAGGCTGGCTACACCACTTCCTTTTGTTTTACTCTTACTAACAGTATGATAATTGTTGTATGTAGGCAAAACAAAAGTGATTTTTTTTTTTCAGAGCAAAACTCTTACTTATTAAAAATGTGTATTTTCTTTTCTGGCATACAGTCAGCGACCCATTGCGGTGAAAGTATAAAGACCAGACATGATTAAACAATTTCTACAATACTAGCCAGTACCTTCTCCGCTGCCACCGTGGCGCTCGTGACGTCATCAAAACTCAAACATCATCAGTCGAAGGATTCAAATGTAATATACCTTTTTCTTTTTTCTTAAGAAGTGTATTCCTAGGAAATAAAAATGAAAACTATGGAAAGGCAAGGGAAGGAACACACACACACAAATGGAGTTTAACGCCATAAAGTGTAAAGTGCTGGAAATAGGCTGTAATAGAATGAGACAAAGAGGAAAGTATTCGGAGTATGGATTACAGATAATGAGTCCCCTGATCCTGAATACGAGCACACAGGCTGCACGAGTGGTCGCCTCTTCACCCTTTGCAATGGTGCTCCACATCTGCACAAGCTACCCTCCACCTTGGTAGAAACCCTGATCATAATGGATATACACTGACGGGCTCTTAGTCAGCCCCGTGCTCTTCCTTCTCGGAGGATAGGGATAGAGGAGGGATAGGGGGAAAAAAAAGCTACAAAAATGGTTCCAAACTTTAGAGATTTACCTTATAAGGAAATACTTACTAGGCTGAAACTACCAATTCTTGAGAAAAGGGGAGACATTATAATAGTGTATAGAGCCTCAAAAGGTTTTGAAAAAATTGAGAGATGATATGTTTGTGTGGGACGACAGAAATACAAGAGCCTAAGAGGACACGGGAAGAAACTGAAAAGGACTACATGCAAGAGAGACAAAAAAAATACAGCTTCCCATATAGAAACATAGAAACCTAGAATAAACTTGATGCAGAAGTGATTAATGCAAGAATTATTAATAATTTCAAAAACAAACTGGATAATAGTAGATTTGGAGACGGGACAGTACGAGCATAGATCTATTCCTGTATGTTACAATTAGGTAAATACACACACACACACAGACACACACAATCACACACACACACACACACACACACACGTAGATAAATCTCAAATCTGTATCTTCCTCCCAGGACTGATTTCTCCCTTCATTGCTGCCTCCATAAATCAACAACTCTTCTTCACGCCTCTACCATATGCCATTAACAGTGGTCATAGTCAGAGACGCAACAAAGAAGAAAAATAATGTAGTAATTTATGGATTGAAAGGAAAGATTACACCTATGAGAATGAAGAGAAATAGAAAAAACCTAAAAGCATAAAGGAAATACTAAAACAACTTAATTTGAAGAGGAAGTAGAGGAAGTAATGAGGTTAGGTCCATACATTGACGGAAGTGTTAGACCAATCAAACTGAGACTTAAAACACAGACTGCAACAGAAGAGATCCTAGCTAGGACTTACAAACTCAGGAACATTGCAGAATATAAAGATGTGTTCATTAAAAAAAGTATGAATGAAGAAGAGAAACAAAAATTTAAAGAATTGAAAGAAGAGGCAAAACAGAAAAATGATGCAAGAACGAGATTTTTTTTTTTTTTTTTTTTTTTTTGGAGTAAAGGACAAGATAATGAAATTGTACATAAACAACAGATGTTTGAAAGAAAAGAAAAAGTAAAGAATGGAGCAGTTACAAAAGGGAGTAATGAAATAAAAGTAATGTATACATACTAACATAGATGGAATAATAGCAAAAAAACTAGAGTTAGCAGACTATCTAAAAGGAGAAGAAACTAGAAATTGTATGACTAGCAGAAAACTATATGAGGATATCCAGACTAACATTGAGAATAATAAATATAATATAGGGAGGATAGGGCATGGAAAACGTCATAAAGAATTTTAATTTTAGGGATGAAGTAGTCAGAGGGTGGAAGAGTAGGAGGAATATGCCCAGTATCATCCAAAGTAGAGTTGGTAGCAAAGGTTTGAGTGAAGAGTTCAGCTTTAGAGAAAGAAGTGACAGCTGTGGAGCCATCTGGTTGAAGTAAAGGAGGGAAAGATGAAGAAGTAAAATTTTTGGAGATATTATTGGCTAGATGCCAGAAATCACGAGAAGTTAGAATTGGAAAGACTGACATTTTCTATTGATGAAAAAGTTTTTACTAAGTTGGTGAATAGATTTGGCATGATTGCGGGCAGAAATATAAAGGGCATGAGTTTCAGCAGATGGATGGCTACGGTACCATTTGTGAGCCGCCTTTCTATCTTTGATAGCATGAGAACAAGCAGAGTTAAACCAGGGATTTTTAGCATTAGTATTAGAGGTGTGAGGAATGTATAGCTCCATGCCAGAGATAATCACCTCCGTTATGTGCTCGGCACAAAGAGAAGGATCTCTGACATGGAAGCAATAATCATCCCAAGGAAAATCAGAATAGTACTGCCTTAAGTCCTCCCATTTAGCAGTTGAAATGCCAGAAGCACCTCCGCTTAGGCAGGTCCTGAGGCTGCACTGGAGTTATAGAACAGGTAACGGAAATAAGATTGTGATCGGAGGAGCCCAACGGAGAGGAAAGTTTAACAGAGTGAGCTGAAGGGTTGGAGGTTAGGAAAAGATCAAGAGTATTGGGCGTGTCTCCAAGGCGGTTAGGGATACGGGTAGGGCAGCACTAGCTGCTCTAGGTCATGAAGGATGGCAAAGTTGTTCACCAGTTTGGTCAGAGAAAGGAGATGAAAGCCAAAGCTGGTAGTGAACATTGAAATCCCCTAGAATGGAGATCTCAGCATAAGGAAAGTGAGACAGGATGTACTCCACTTTGGAAGTCAAGTCAAAGAATTTTATATAGTTAGAGGAATTAGGTGAGAGATATACAGCACAGATGTATTTAGTTAGAGAGTGACATTGAAGTCTTTGCCAAATGGTAGAAAATGCTGAAGATTCAAGATTGTGGGCACGAGAGCAAGTAATGTCGTTACGCACATATACGCAACAGCCAGCTTTGGATTGAAAATGAGGATAGAGAAAGTAGGAAGGAACAGAGAAGGGGCTGCTGTCAGTAACCACAGACAACTGTGTTTCAGTTAGGAAGAGAAGATGAGGTTTAGTGGAGGAGAGATGGTGTTCCACAGATTGGAAATTAGATCTAAGGCCACGAATATTGCAGAAATCAATAGAAAAAGTATTAGAGGAAATGTCAAAACACCCAAGGTCGTCAGCAGAGGGGCAATCCGACCTGGGGACATTAATGATCCCGTCCCCAGATGGGGACTCTGAGGCTGGGCGTGGTGAGGCCATTATAAAAAAATTTGAGTTGGAGTGTAAAAATGTAAGGTGCCTGTAGTGTTTTGTAAGTAGTAGTAGAAGTTGTCTTTAGAGGGCAGGCTGCAGCCGCTCTCTTATGTTAGTGAAACACTAAGGAAACCGGGGAATCACCAAGTCCACAGCACCGCCTACATCTTCGTAAATACCTCTCCTGGAGTATTTCACCAGGCGGCAGGTGTCTACTGCCATTTAGAATGGCAATCGTAGATAAAAATGTTTTTCCTTTCTAATGAATATAAATTATTCAATAACCATGTCATTGACATCAAACTTACTGTATTTGTATAAAACTACCTCTGCTGTAGTGCAACTACTTCCCTTCTCTCCAGGGTGGTGCAGTGAAGAGCAAACTTGTGAAGCGACAAATGTTATCACATCCACTTTGGGTGTTATGCAAGGTTGTAAGGTCTACATTACAACTATTGTTTATGCATCATTCATGCATTGATTGAAGTAGAGTGTTTCACAACCTATCGTTGAATTACAGTAGGGACAAGGTACAGAGACGTGAAGCCTTGTGCCATAACTATGAATTAGGTGTTCTCAGGTTTTTATGTAATTTTCATTTGTCAAATATAAATATTCTATTTTTTTATTTGACATCTCAAAACTTCCATAGCCAAGCCTTTGCAGTGGTTTGGCAAAGATGCTTGAAACTGCTTACAGTCTCAGATCTCGGCACTACATTGTCCCTTGTATATCACATGTTGCAATGCTCTGTGTTTACAGACCAACACAAATATTCTCAAAATTTTCTTATGACTGTTGAATTTCTTTAAAGCTGAGTGTATATTTCATTCATAATACTAGAATCAAACACATTCAAAGATGATTACATATACTTAAGATGAGAGACTTTTACAAGAAATACACTTCAATTAATGCATGGCACACTGGGGTGTTCACAACAAAAAATTTTTTTTGCTTTTGTTAAAATCAACCATCACATTGGTGAGTCCTGCAGCAAGCATGGTGACATGATTCATAAACATGTCTTGCTTCATTCCACAATGAATAGATAATAGTTTTCAATATACTTGTGATAAAATCATGCATATGGAACTAATTCACAAACATAACCCAGTGTGTGGCAAGCAGTCATTGACCCCGGATGGTAATTGGCAGGAATATTCACCACACAAAAAACTAAACTTTTACACACAACAAATTTCCAGTTAATAAATAATGTGGGAACGATTAGTGTCCAAAGATTGGTATTTTTCATCTTTTTATGCTACTCGGCTTTTTCCCTCAAATGACTTCCAGTAGCATATCATACTTCTGCTTGTTCTGCTTTACTCTTGTTTTCAATGTTACTCACACACTGTGCCTCTACTTGACTGTTTCACTCTTTTGGGAGTTTATATCTTTGTTTCTTTACCTGCCTCTACTTTTGGGCTCAGTACTACTACCATTCTTTTAATGCTTGATCTCTTTTTCTCTGCCTTATGACCTCCTTCCTTTATTAGATATTTTCCCTCTGCTTCGTGACTCACTATCTCTGCTTCTTGACCTTCTGCCTCTACTTCTGCTTTTTGATCTTCTGTTCCTGCTTCTTGACCTCTTATCTCTACTTGCTGACCTCCTACTGTGACTTCTTGACTTCCTTTCTTCCTTCTTCATCTTTCTCTCTCTACTTCTTGACCGCCCGGATCTGTTTTTTGAACCAATTTCTCTACCTGACCTCTTCTCTCTGCTTCTTGAATCTTTGTCACTGCTTCTTGATCTCCTGTCTCTGCTTCTTGAATTCCTGTCTCTGCTTCTTGACTTCTTGTCTCTGCTTGTTGACATCCTATCCTGGCTTCTGCTTACATTTCGTTGTCTGTCATTTTCATGTCTGCTCACTGCTTTCTCTCTGTTATCCCCACGCTCCCTTACCACATCACCATTCTTGGCCTCACGTGCCATTTCAACATCTTTGCTGCAAATAGACTCTCTTCTCGCTTCTTTCTCTTTCCCACCTGACCTCTCACTTTCTTTTCCCCCATTCGTGCTCCAAAAGTCCCAAGCTCTTCCTCTTTTGGCAGGACCACCTAGGGACTCATCCTCTCTTCTGATCCGCTCTGATCTTGGGTTCCTAGTCTTGTGTTGTTCCTGATGTTTTGTAAAAGCTGCTTCCTCATCCGAAAGGTTCTCCTGTTTGATAGTGGTCTTAACAGTGGCACCGAAAGGGTTATCTCTTCCTACAAAGTCCACTTTAAGCCCCTTTGTAATCTCCCTGAGGAGAGCCTGAGTGTCTTGTTTCTCATCACCTTGCTTCTTGTTCCCTCTCTTCTTACCTGTTTTCTTTTCTGTCTTCTTACTGTTATGCTCATCCTCTGAATCTGAACTGTATTTTGACTTCACTTTCTTCTTCTTCTTCACCTTTTTACTCTTTTTATTCTTTTTCTTGCTTTTCTTTTCTTCCTCAGATTCTGAGGAGGAGGAGGAGGAAGTGGAGGACTTTCTGCTTCCCTTGGATTTCTTCCTTTTTTTCTTGCTATCCATCTTTTCCAACTGCCTAAGGAGCTTCTTCTTCTCCTTGACGGTGAGAGAACGCAGCAGTGTGTATTCATCCACACTCTCTTCATCGCTCGACACTAACCGCTGCCAACAAACAGGAGAGTCAATACAAAAAGTCTGCTTCTCTTACCAATTTCAAACTCTGCTGAATTTGAGGCCTCAACTATTTTCCATAAATAATAAACATATCTTAAATAGTACTTATTCATACAAGTGTGTGTGGGTGTATGCAGGTGTGTGTGTATCTACCTATATTTTTCTGATGCGTATTCCTTTCGGGTCCCTCAAGAGATGCTATAGTGGTCATATATCTTCTTATCTTAGCTAATACATTCCTAAGTATCATCCTAATATTGAATACACCAGACCCTTTGCATCCACAAACTCACCATCAATAAACTTCAACTATAAACAAATTGGTCAAAATAACCAATATTTTCTGGCAAAATACAAAAAAACAGAAACTCTTCACATTTGAAATGTGTGCTTGCATAATTCTGCCACTGCCCACCAACAAACTTAGCCAGCCTTCCAATTAGCACCATATCATAGGTAATATTAGGGAATGATTCCTTTGGCAAATGATTTTCCTTAGGCAAACAAAATTTCTGTTATTGCAAGCAGAATGATAAAAATGCAGACAACACATGCATGCTGATCACAACTTAACAAAACTACACCAAGCCAATGAAAGGATGCTATTACAAAAGCAACAAACACCATCATCATAAACAAACCTATTCAAATGTTCAATTTCCCTCAAGATGCCTCGCTATTCAGCCACACATGTACTGCAACGATTCCATATGATAGTGGGCTTTGTGGCTTTTTTTTTATAGTACATTACCAATCAAAATGTAAACAATGCTGAATCAAAACTTGCTTTAGGTACGAGCTCTACCTTCTTCATATTTATATATACTTAACACTGACACAAATATATTAATTAATTGTCTATATAGTAATCCTTGATTCAATAATATTTCAGCTTGAGCAAAGATTACTCCAATAAGCAATTGTTGAAGGAATGAGTGATGAAGCTTTGGTTTTCATAAGCACAAATGGAGTTTGAGATCCATCAAGCTAAGGAGACATACCCAAGATAAAAGAGTACAAGACGGATTGGCAGTAGTTGTAATTGCAAGTCTACTGATGGCATATAAGGTACATAAGATATGAACTTAATAAAAAAACAACTGAAAAAAAAATAAATAAAAAATAAAGTCATGGGTAAAGTCAAAGAAGGAAGAGGTACTCTACGGCTCTGGACTGAAGATGAGTTATGTATATTATGCACATGACATTCTCATCATAGCATATTTCCCTAATTACTGATATATAAACCTACATATATATTTGATATGGTGCACACACACACTATTCACAATTTTCAGTTAATGCAAAGGGTCATTGAACCAACTGGTTGTGAATGCTACGGTTCTACTAGTTGATGTGATCTAGAAAGCCTCTAATCATTCTAAACTCCTATTCCTAATTAATGATGTCCTTTGATCTATACTTTTTCAATTACGGATTTATCATACATCTCCCCCATTACACTCAAACTGATTCCTGTGTGATAACAAATTTTAAAAAACTTTTGTAGACTGTGACAAAATAATACAGTGGTGTGAGTGTGAGGATAAAGAGAGTGCATGCAAGTGGTCAAGAGGTGAAAGGAGAAGGAGTATGGAACAGTCACTTTAAACGTTTAATGAATGAGAAGACAGAAAGGGAAGCCATAGTGTCAAGCATGGGTGTGGAAGCAGGTGGAAAGCGTGTGAATGTGCAGGAAGGAATTGACAGAAAGGAAGTAAAGAAAGTAATAGACAAACTTAAGTGTGGTAAAGCTGCAGGTGTGGATGGAATAACTGCAGAAATGTTAAAATTAAAACATAGAGGAGAAACATTGGTAGAATGGATGTTGCATAGACAGAGATAAGTATCAGCCCCTGCATAAAGGTATAGGTAGTAAAGGTGAGTGCAATAATTAAAGAGGGACAAGTTTGCTTAGTGTGCCAAAAAAAGTGTATGGGAGCATCTTGACGGAGAGACTGATCAAAGTAACTGAAGGGAGGTTAGTGAGGAGCAGGGAGGATTTAGGAAAGGAGAAGGTTGTGTAGAAGAGATATTTGCAACTAAAATAATGGTACAGGAGTACTTAGGGAAAGTTGAAAACCTGTATGCAGCATTCATGGACCTAGAAAAAGCATATGAAAGAGTTGATAGAGAAATTCTTTGGAATGTTCTGAAAATTAATTATGGTGGAGGGCAGTTGGAGGGTGAATGGAGAGCTAAGTGAGAGTGAGACAAGGATGTGTGATGTTGCCATGGCTGTTTAATATTTTTATGAGAGAAATGAAAGCTAAAGTGGGAAATATAGGTGCAAGACTGAAAAATGAATGGAATGAGTGGGCAGTGGTGGCATGTTTGTTTGCAGATGACACTGTGTTGTTTGCAGAGTGAAGAGGAATTTCAGAGAGTGGTGGATGAATTTTATAATGTACGTACGAGAAGGAAGCTGAAAGTGAATGTTGGGAAAAGTAAGGTGATGGTTTCTGAAAGGAGGAAAGCAGGGGGTGGATTTTAGTAGACCTTATAGGGTGAGTGTGCCAGCAGAAGGAAGGTGTGAGGTACTTTTAGGAGAAAGAATGGAGGAAATAAAAGTTTAAATATTTGGGAACAGTGGTATGCCAACATAGAGAGATGGAAAGAGAAATAAAAGAGAGGGCTGTGAAAGGCTGCTGTGCTATAGGGTCACTTGCAAGGGTATTGAGAGGAAGGAATATGTTCAAGGAGGTAAAGAGGGATTTAAGGAACAGTATTTTCCTGCCAACATTGGCATATGGATCAGAGACTTGGCCATGGAATAGGGTACAGCATTCAAGAGAGCATGCTGTGGAAATTACTTATTTGAGAGGAGCATGTGGCATGACAAGATGGGAGGGTAAGAGCAATGAAAGTGTGTATGAAAGATGTTGCATGGGAACTTGTGCAAATGGAGTCGTGTGGTATAGTGGAATGGTTGAAAAATAATACTGAGAGGTTGTTTCGTCATCTGGAAAGAAAAAAGAGTGAAGAGTTTGTAAAGAAAGTATATGTGAGTAAAACTGAGGATCCTAGGAGAAGGACAGTTGTAAGATGGAAGGGTAGGGTGAAGGAGTACATGCATGAAAGAATTGCTGATGGAAGGGCACGGATTGAACAAGCAAGGAGAGAGTGTGTGGATAGGGAGAGGTGGAGGCTCTTCTGCCTTGGCCATCCCCTTGAGGGATATATATATATGTGTATATATATATATATATATATATATATATATATATATATATACATATATATATATATATATATATATATATATATATATATATATATATATATATATATATATATATATATAACTACCATCAGACACCTCTGTATCATGCAAATGTATTTACTTCACTGATCTATCTCAGCCTTGTGCTATCTCTCTATTGTCTGATGCCTTGTTCTCTTTGGTAAGTTTTACAGATGTTTGCATTCCATTATGGTGTAATTAGGGCAAATGAGAGGCAAAGAGAAACCAATAAGCAGAACATAAATAAAATGAAGGAAATATTGATGATAAGTGAAGGACCTGTAAGCAGAGGAGATAAAATGCCACACAAGGCTTTACCACTGAGAGATGAACAATGAATATGATTAATATGTCAAATATCACCATATTTCCTTGTCTAGCTTTGTCAAGCTATAACATTCACTTCATAGTTATAAACTGATAATATAAATGTTTAAAATAACCACCTGTAATTGTACACCTTGAAATAAGGAAAAAAAATATGAATGATAAGCTCAACTATTTAGCATAAACCCTCACCCTAGACATCCCAGACTCACTCCATCCTTCGCTCTTACCCTTGGCTGCAGGAACAAACCTAGTCCAGACATTGATGGTATAGGAATACAAAGGGGAATACTGTAATGGGTTCCAAGCTCATCCAAACACACATTTCACACCTCATAAGACTACATTTTTTTATCCAAAATATATTTAAAAATCCCCATGCAACAAATAACATTTTAAACTTTGAAAGTGTGCTACCAGTATGAAGAAGCATCTTGTATTATTGTTGTGTAGTTAGTTGTAATAAATAATAAATGTGTAAAACTACCTTTTCTTCCTTGAACTAACCTTACAAATAGGACAACAGGTCTAGATTAAAATATCTTGTAGTGAATGAAAAACACATACACTGAATTGAAATATTGACAAAGTGAAAATTAATATATGTATTTACTCCAGGAAGGTCACATTATTATATAGTTCAACAAATTAACAACCAGTTCCTTTACTAACCTGATTTTTGGCATATGGATTTTGTGCGAGACCAAAAATCCCACACGAAACTGTTGGGATGTTCTTGAGCCGCAGTCCATCATCTCTCATGCCTGCCAACAGTTCCTTGTGACTGACGCCGCCAGAGCCTTCCGCCGGCTCCAGCACCCGGCCATACAGTGGACACTCCTTATCTGTGTTGATGTGACCCCATGCCTTGCATTTAATGCATCGGACATTTCTCACAGCAATCCCAAATGGCTGGTCACGAATGGTGTCATCGTCTTTGCAGTAACTGGAAATAGTTCAGAAGTGAATTCCACATAGTTAGATACATTGTACTTTGGTATATTTAAAATAATATACTCGGTGTACTGTTGTTAACAGTTGTCACCAGCTGTCTGGCATAAGGCACAACTAAAACACAAAGACTAGAATTGACATAATATAAACATATTTTAAAGCCCCATGATTCTCAAACTACTACATAGGATGAACTGAAAATGTTACTACACAACACTGTATTACAAATTTATTCTTATTTAAATCACTTGAAACCAATATGATCTTAGTAGCTGCAACACAGACAGCACTTTCAAACATGAATAGATCCTCAAAATGATGACTTATTCTTAAGAATTAGCAAAAGCAAATCCTTAATACTTTAGATCCATTTCCTGGAGATGCATAATCAATAAAGTTAGTGGCTTACCTTTCCCTTGGAGCATTGAATTTACGTTGCCACTCAAATTTATACTCTGGTTCCCCTTCTTCTTTTTCCCGTTCCTTCTTGACCCCGGCAGGAGCCTCATACATGAAGTTGAGGGACAGCTTCTCCTTGTTCTCTCCCTTGGCCAAGAGTGCCTTATTGTTGTACAGTTCCTGCTCCTTTTCATACTGGACACGCAGCTCCTCCTGCTTCTTTTTCTCAGCATCAGCCTTCTGTTCAGCTATCCATACCTGCCAATAACATTCATTAATCATGAATATTGTTTTCATAATTACTCTAGTCATTGTTTTGTTAGTGTAAAGGCTCATTTCTTACTTCCACACAAATCATGAATTTGAGTTATATTTATTTATGAATGAGTTCTACATAAGGATTCAAGAATATTTTCTTAAATAAACATCTTCCGCTAATGTGTCATAACTGTCAACTTCGCCGTGTTATTGCATCAAAATAACTCACTGTAAAGTGTGGATACTATATATTTATGGAAATTTAGACAAAAAATTAAATAAATAAAAAAATAATAAAAATAGATTGACAATAGTTTTACGTGGCACTAGATTTAACTTTAAAATGCCCATTATTGTCATCATTCAGTCACAGCAGGTCACGCCCAACACCAGCTGAGCGGCTGCCCTGTAAAACCTAAGCATATCTCTTTATTCTTTATGGTTTTTGGAAGTGAACAGTATTCACAATATACTGAACCATAAGTTAGACAGAAAATGCGAATAGTAATGTCTGTAGAAATCCCAGGTCTTAATATTAATCTATATCTATCTATATACCAGGCTGTTGTCCCCATAAAGGGCATGCATACACACACCCATATACACTCCTCTTACTTAGCCCCTAGGTCCCCATAAGAGAAGAGAAGTACACCCCACCTAAACATGACCTCCTCCAAGGATCGTTAAGGCCACGTCATTAATCATACATTCACCACTACTCTCCATCCACTTCTATCACACACAATCATCCTTCCTTGCTCCACATTCAATCCTCTTTCATTTAACATTCTTTACACACTGTCCATCCATCCCATTCATGGCCTTCCTCTCAACCTAACACCTCTCACATCTGATCCTTTTCACCAACTGGTCCTCCTCCATTCTCTCCATGTGTCCAAACCATCTCAACACACTCTGCTCGATCAGCCAATTCTCTCATAACACCAGTTCTCCTTTGCACTTCCTCATTTCTCACTCGGTCCATATGTGTTACTCCACGTATACTCTTCTACTTCTCCATTACATTTAGTCTCTTCTTCTCTGCTACTGCCATACTCCATGTTTCAGTCCTATATAGTGCAGTGGGCATAACTACTCCTTCATACAACCTTCTCTTTACATTCATTCCCATTGCTCTACAATTAGACGGAATTTACACACGTCACATAAGACACATAGCTTATAATACACTTGTTGACCAACACTGGAATACTGTTCCACGGTGTGGGATCCATACACACACAGAACCACAGCTAGGTTACAACAAATCAACACCAAGGCAGCTAGGTTCATTACTAACAACTACACTCCAACACCTGGTATTACAACATATTAAATAACACAAACATGAAACTGCTTCACATATGCAGACAAACACACAGACTCACACTTATGTACAAAACCACAAACAGCCACACTGACATTGATCCTCATATATACTTACAAAACAAAAACAATCAACGTACTCATAACACACAACCAAAAATACCAAACATATCACACTAACACATACACATACAAACACTCATACTTTCCACGCACCATATGCTACTGGAATAGGCTCCCTCAACACATTTTTTACTACAAAACAATACTCATTCACAAAACAAATTTACACACACCTGTCACCACAACACCCTTACACTAACAATTGATTCACTACCTCCCTGCACACCCAGTGCTCCCGTCCCCCCAACAGCCAACTCCATATATATATATATATATATATATATATATATATGCACTAGAACTGGTGCCTGCACATTATTGATCAGAATCAGAAACTGACCAGGTGGGTCAAATCAGGGCAGGGCCCTCATTAGGATAGGTTAGGTTTAGTGCAACTCAATAACAGAACCTTGTTCAAACCAAACTAAACTTTACTTTTCAAAGAAAAGGAAAAAAAAAAATTGTATTTTTTTCAGCAGCATAACTGTTTGAGGTAATCTGAACAAGTATCTGAGGTTGAATTTGCAGTGCATTACAAGGTAAGGAGATATCAAATGGGTCATCTTACGAATCTTTACCAAAAAAATGAGTAGTGCCGATGGTAAGTCTGATCCAAGCAACATAACAACACGGCGGGGCTCGTACGGGTGTAGCTGGAAACTTACCCAAGGCTATACCTGTGCCACTTCCTAGGTAACTGATGCCCCGCACCTGTTCTAATACTAATGGGTCACACCAGTAACATGCACTCTTGAGATCAATATAGTGTAAAAATGCAGAATAAGGCCTTCTTCCCTTTCTTTTTTCTCTCCTTCCCTACATACTATACATAGTGTACTCAACACATCTGCGAAAGTTTCAGGCGGTGCTCACTATTATTTACCTCGCAAAACGTCCTTGAAGTTATGTTAGGTTGGTTAGGTTATGTTAAGTTATGGTTAGGTTAAGTTCGGTTCCACTAGGTTCGGTTATATAAGATTTTTACATTTTATTACCCATATCCAGAAAAAAAATCTAAGGTTGAGAACCCTAACTTTTGGGTAATAAAATGTAAAAATCTTATATAACTGAACCTAACTGAACCGAACCTAACCTAACCATAATATAACCGTAACCTAACCTAACAACCTTAACCTAAACATAACTTAACATAACCTAACCAACCTAACATAACTTCAAGGACGTTTTGCGAGGTAAATAATGGTGACCCCCGCCTGAAACCTTCACAGATGTGTTGAATACACTATGCATAGTATGTATGTCTTATTCTGTATGTTTACCATATATTGAAAATTATCCGATTGTGTAATGAGTAAGTTGTATGAGCAAGGCATAAATTGTGTAAGGCAGTTCACAGAGCTCACTTACCCGCTTCAAGTTGTCCCTCGAGGCTGGGTGGAAGAATTTCTTGCACATGTAATTATTAAAACCTTTCCCCATGTTGGTGTGACAGAGAAGGGCGTCTCAATCCAATTAAAAGGACAGCTACAGGTAGAACAGCCTGGCGCTACAACTCTCAATGGCGGTGTTGTTATTGCTATTTGGCTGATGATAACGATGAATAATGAACGTTTTCAAGGGTTGCAGACTTTGTAACGGAGTCCTAGATATACTGCTGTTTGTTTACTTACTCGTTCACAATCTGCATCTTGTTACTATTTTTTTTATTCTAGCAAATAGTGTTTCTTACCTTACCAGTGCTTTGTGAATTTACCCAAAACAGCTTCGTGTGTATGGGAAGCAGATGGCAAACAATTGGTTTCTTTTACTTAAATCCATCTAATTTGAATACATATCTATGACCTTTGATATGAAGACTGCTCTGTATTCTGATGACAATCATTTAAGCACATTATGTAGCCAGGTAAATGATGTAGTCTCGTAAGACTCGTTTTTTTTTATTTTTTTATATATATTTACTTGAATTAATGCGTAGGGCACCAGTGTTGGTGCATTAATAACACACACACACACACACACACACACACACACACACGATAGGATTGCAAGCATTCCGCTCCTGCCGGGATTGCAAGGTCACAAACCCTCGGCTTATTCCCGTACCTATTTTACTGCTAGGTGAGCAGGGGTTACAGCGTTTAAGAACACAAACCCATTTTGTTTTCACCCGTGTGGGTGAAGGTCAAGTTCTTACATTTCCTACACGTGACTATAGGTGTACGTCCGTAGTGAATCAGTTCCATCCATAGTCAGGAGACGATCGAGGGATCTCAAGTGTTGGGTGGCGTGTGACCTTAGCAACCCGATTTGTTCATTGTTGGAGAGCACCATTCTCGTGTGTGTCACAGCGACTCGCGTGGGCAGCCTCAGCTTTGCCAAATGTGGTACTCCTTGTACCTGTGTCTTCAGGGATAATACTATAGTGCAGCGAGGTCCCGGCGGTCCTCCAGAGGGTTTAGAGGTGTCAAGTCATGTGTGGATGGTTGGAGGTTGTACTCTAACAGCTGCTGTACACGCCGTTCCAGCTTGCCTAGTTTCCGCAGGTGTGAGGCAGTGCTGGACATCCTATAGGTTAGACCCCTGTAATCCAGGTGTAGCTCTGGGTCTAAGTCCACTCTATTGATTTTAATTACTCCTGGAGTGAGTGAGTTAATGCGAATAAGAAAGCGCCAGACATCAGAGGTTATATGGCAATCCTGGAGTAGAAGGGTGACTATCAAACATCACCCATTCCTCAATAGTTTGTGAAGCTGCTGGGAACCGAGGGAATACCATTGTCTGTGTCTTCTCATGGGCAAAATTCACCTGCCAGCGTGCTTCCCACTCTTCTATCAGGCGTAGTTGCTAGTTCACTCGCTGGTTATCTTGGCGGCAGTAGGAGCGGAAGAGCGTGCAGTTGTCACCGTAAGTTGATACTGTTGGCAGACTGAGAAGGTCGTCAATTAAAAGGATCTAAAGGCCCGATCCAGGGACAGATCCTTGAGGGACTGAGACCTCTACTAAGAGATTCCTGGATTGCTGTCCGATGGCAACGATGTGGAGCGTTCCCTCTTGATGGTTGTTTCTTATCAACATATTAAGGTTTCGGTCTATGATATCTGGCTTAGAGCTTCTTCAGACACTATAATGTCGAGAGCGATGAGAAGGGTGTCCAGGCTGATGTCTAGGACATTCTGCCAGTCGTTGGAGAAGAGCATTAGCATGTTTGACATTGACCGCCCATATCTGAACCCAAATTGCTGTTCAGAGACGGTGTTGTTTTCGTCGAGGTGACGACTCAAGGCCTCCGTCACTATCCCCTCGAGAACCTTACCTAACAAGGGAAAGGAGCCTATAGTTTACAATCCCACCTATGATATTCTATTCTCCACGGGTCTCCATCGTGTGGGCTCATTTTGCAGCGCTTCAACCGCAGTAGCAAGTTGCTGCAAAGTCCCACCATCGAATTAACACCAGCTATTGCTCTTCTGAAGAGCTTGGATAAATTCTTGGATGAATGCCGAGAGAAGTTTGACTATTATGAGCAGCAGGCACGTGATCGCTGTGGTAGCAGCGATCACGTGCCCAAGCGTAAGAAGCATGTCAGTGATGGAGATGCCACAGATGCTGTGGAAGGGATGTCGGGCCAGCAAAAGTTTAAAGTCAACACCTTTTATGTCATCATCGATCAACTGAAGAGTGCACTACAAAAACGTATTGAGGCATATTCCATGGTGCTGCAGAGGTTTGGTGTTTTGACGGAGTATGACTCTATGTCTGATGAAGATATCCATGTTGATATTTCAACACTTGTTGGTGTGTATTCGAAGGACTTGTCTTCCCATTTCCCAGCAGAATTTCGTCAATTTATATGTTAGTATAAAGAACAGAGACCCGATGAAATAGTACCAACTGGAAGTGCCCAGGTGATGTTTCAAATGCTGCACACTACTGCAGTTCATCATGCATTTCCGAACACGGAACTAACATTCCGAATTTATTTATCTCTAATGGCTACGAACTGCTCAAGGGAACACTCTTTTTCGCACCTAAAAAGAATTAAAGATGTTAAACGATCAATGATGGGTCAACAATGTTTTAGTATACTGGCACTTCTCTGCATTGAAAATGATTTGCTTCATAAAACTAACTGACGAATTTGCAGTTGCAAAAGCACGCAAAGTTGTAACCTAATCTTATAGTAATTACAGTACTGTCAAAAAAAATTGGTTGTTCTGAATTTTTTTGTAATAAATTTTTTGCGGTTTAATTTAATTTTCTTCCTTTTATCAGTGATTCCAAAATATCTGTATTTTCAGGCCATCTATCAAAATGGACCTTAGGGCAAGCAGAACCTTAATCCGGCACTGAGGCTGTCCCAACGTGAAGGCGATATCTTCAATATGAATATATATTTATAATATTTCACACTAAATCCAGTACCAAGTTGATTATCTAATATATATATATATATATATATATATATATATATATATATATATAAAGGTTGTACTCCTTCAAACTGTGCCTGGCTATAGTGTGATGTGTCATTTCTAGTGTTAACGACGTGTTTTTTTTTATCTAGAAATTGTGCGACTTTTTGGAAAATCATAACTATTGATGAATTTTTTTTTACTAAAAATAAAATAAATATCGGAATATTTGAACCATAAAAATCAGTCAGAGAAAAAAATATCTTGTTCACGATATAGTGCATTCATAGTAAATTATTGTGGCAAAAAATGAAAATAAATGGTCAAGAAATAGTGGAGATATAATGGAATAAAGTTGGAAAAACTACTTTGGATGAAATGGGATGCGCAACACCATCTCTTCCTTTGACGTTACAAAGACGATTGACTTATTGAGGGCTCACCAGGCCTCAGGGTGGCTTGCCTTCCCGCTAAGGTATTGTAGTTGTCATTCCTCACCAGACAGCAAAGCATTATACGATTGCTCTGTTGAAAAAAATAATCACAGATGTATAGAGTACACCTGTCACAAACTGGCCCTGGAAATCCCTGCCGCGGCATGGGTCGCTTTAAATGACATTTAAACACTTTAAAATGTGAATTAGAACACTGAAACGCATTCAACATATTGCAAGAACGCAGTTGGATTTTTTGATGCATACATTGGGTCGAAAATACTTATTTATATCCTCTATCCACTTTTCCTGATCTAAATCATTATCAATATTTTGTTTTGGGGGAACGTTAAGTTGTGCACACCTTTCCCACTCAGAGGCGACCTAGTAACATTTGAGAGAGGGAGAGAAAAAAAAAAGCACACGTCGACTAGAGGAGCGGGAAACCCCAGGGTTTCCTGGAGGACGTCACAACCACACCTGTGTTTTTTTTTAATATATAATACTACCAGCTATCTATTTTCTATTTACTTTTTTACAATGTTTTGTGTTGTTAATTCATACAATAATGAAGTTCATATCAAAACGAAGCAGACATTAGATGAGAAA
>JAPQNM010000038.1:1617219-1634719 GCA_029783475.1 Metacarcinus magister | reverse complement strand
AGTAAAGTAACTTACAACATCCGAAAAAATACAATTACAATCCGACCTCGACATCTTAGTCAGTTGTTGGTCAGAGGAGAAGTGGCAAATGAAATTTAATATTGATAAATGTAAAATTTTGCACATTGGAAACAATAATCATTACACAAAATATATAATGAATGGCTCCGAAATTTCCAAGGATAACCATGAAAAAATTTAGGGGTAACTATTAGTAACGCCCTTAAACCTAGTAAGCATTGTTCAGAGGTCATTAAGACAGCAACAAACTAGTCGCTTTCATCGGAAGAACATTGGAGTCTCGAGTTCGAGCCCCGGCACGTGCTGGCCACTTTTCTTTGGTAATACCACCGAGTGGCCTAAGATCACCCACATGCTGCCAAAACACTATCTTCGACGGGACTGCAAAGCTATATGCTCGAGGAGCTTCCACTGGCAGCATGAGCCTCTCAATAAGAAACGAGGCGTCACTTAAAAAATCTAACCCGCGCTACTAACGGGCGGAGGCCGACCATCTAAGGCCTCCATTAAGCCTACTGGTGCCACGGGTGCCACGGGAAGAAAGAAAAAAAATCTGAAAACTATTTAATGTACTTGTACGCCCTCATCTAGAATATTGTCTTCAGTTTTGGTCACCATACTATAGAAAAAATATTGATAAGCTGGAGAGAACACAAAAAAGAGTTACTAAAATTATCTTTAGATTGCAAAACAAGCCTTACGAAGAACAACTAAACGAGCTGAACAAATTCAGTTCATCCAAACGTAGGCTACAAGGGGACCTATTTAAAATTTTCCATAGCTGACAATATTAGCATACCGAATATGTAACTACCGATCTCACAAGTACCACTCGTAATATGGCTTGAAGATCATTGGTAAGTGTTTTATATCGAATGAAGCGAAACACTTTTTCTTCAATAGAATCGTGAATATTTGGAATTCTCTACCAGCACATACTTAACAGTATCACAATTTAATTGTTTAAGATGAAGCTTGATAAGCACTTAACAGCAGTTCACCAAATCGAATATTTAATTCCTGTGTAATTTTTTTTTTTGTAACAATAGCCACAGATTACCCTTGCTTTCTCACTTTCCAATACAAATGCCATGATAGTTTCTCTATATTATATGGTATCGCTTCCTCTTCCAGCCAGCTTCGGCTGGAGAGAGAGGTGGGGAGGAGCCTTCCACTTTGCTGTTCTTTTGTCTCTATTAAGTGGATATTATAGTAGTAGTGTAGCCACACGGACAACCTCTTTAGGTCCAGAAAGACTGTTGCTGTCTGTTCTTCCTTTGTACTCCTCCTGCTTTTCATTCTCTTCTACCTTCTTTTACTTCAATGTAGAATAACAAAAAAATATCACTAGATTGCGAAACAAATTAAATGAGGAACGCCCCAAAGAAATCAATTTATTTAGTTTATGCGAACGAAGACTGTAAGGTGACTTAATATCAGTTTATGTCATTTATAAGGAATTTAACAACTTTAACGCAAACGGCCGTCAACAGATAAAACGTCAAACGGGTTTAAGATTGACGATAGACGGTTCAAGTCAAACGAAACTAATCACTTTTTCTTCACTCGCGTTGTTGATTTTTTAAACCGTCTTCCCGCGCGTGTTATGAACGGTAATACTATTGAGACCTTTAAGAAACCCATCAAAAACCAATCCACAATGCTCACTCGCGTAGGTATAGCAGGCACTACTCTAACAACTGTAAATATAGTTAAATAATTCAAGAGATTAGTATTTTCTCTCTCTCTCTCTCTGTTTTCCACTACCTTTTCAGTACAATTTCCCTGCCAGCCCTCGCCTTGCCCTCCCGCTTCATTACTTGTAGATTAGTTACTGTAGTGTACGTAGAACAGCCTCGTTAGCAACAATAGATCTGTTGTTGTTTGCTTTCTCTTTTATATTTTTTTTATTCACCTCGTCTTCTTTTTCCTTGTTCCTTGTTCCTGTTGCTTCATATTTTTCTTCGTAATCACTTACAATTCGTCATGATCATCGTCACTATAGTTTTTTCTTTTCCTACATTTCTCCACATTTTTCTATTTTTTTCCACTTGTCTTTCCAACATGTCGTCGTCTTGGCAGGAATGTTATCACCGACAAGGCCTCCTCTTCCTCCTCCTTATTCATTTTTTTTTTCTTCTTCTTCCTCCTTCTCCTTCTCAACCAGGAAATTTCAATGCTGTAAAACGAAGTAATCCTCGGAAAATAAAAGATGAAAAAAATATATATATAATCCTATACAAGAAAACACGAAACAAGTGAAAATAAGAATTGCTGCTGATAAAACTACATATTTTTTTGTACACATACAAGAAAAAAAAAATCAAGATAGCCGCTCTCTCTCTCTCTCCTACGTACATGTGTGTGAATGTGTGTGTGTGTGTGTGTGTGTGTGTGTGTGTGTGTGTGTGTGTGTGTGTGTGTGTGTGTGCGTGTGCGTGTGCTTGTGTGTGTATGTCTGCGTGTGTCTGTCCTTATTTAAATATTTATCCGTTTGGTGGAATCAGTAAGTTGTCAACATACAGATGGCGTTTCAAATCTTACTAAAAGGCTCATCTTTGTCTAGCGAACTCCTGTGGTATTGGACCGCTTATAAGGAGTAGCTGGCAACTGGTGTGACGCTTGGAGTATAACAGGGAAGGAGGAAGATGCGCTCGCTTATTGTACCGCACGCCATGAGAAGAGAAGTAAGTAGCGCCTCTTCTTCTTCCTTCTCTTCTTCTGCTGACTCATTCCTCTTATCGTGGCGCTTCTTTGTACGCTTTTTGTCTTCTCTCTCTAATCTGCATTTCAATTTTTCTGGTCATTTATTGATTTTCTGTAGCTTGCTTCATGCCTGCTTGCTTGCTCTCTCTCTCTCTCTCTCTCTCTCTCTCTCTCTCTCTCTCTCTCTCTCTCTCTCTCTCTCTCTCTCTCTCTCTCTCTCTCTCTCTCTCTCCTCTCTCTCTCTCTCTCTCTCTCTCTCTTTCATATATACAGGAATTATAATCATTTGTCCTGTTATTTCGGGAGAAGTAAAGGATATTACGTGTTGTGGTGACAGTGACGGTGGTGGTGGTGGTGGTGGTGACGATGGTGGTGGTGACAGTGACGGTGGTGGTGGTGGTGGTGGTGGTGGTGGTGGTGGTTGTGGTGACGGTGGTGGTGACAGTGACGGTGGTGGTGGTGGTGGTGGTGGTGGTGGTGGTGGTGGTGGTGGTGGTGGTGGTGACGGTGGTGGTGGTAACAGTGGATCTGCCTTGGCGTGGGTATTCCATAGATGACATAAGTGTTATTCTTTGCATTAAATCACATCTTCGCGATCATTCAGAATGCGTGAAACTCCTGGTGGACACGTGTGCAAATAGATAGATAGATAGATGTCAAGTCGGTATTAAAAAAAAATGTAAATGGACCCCAAAAATTAAACTACAAAGGAATTATGATAGCCAGATCGACATTCCTTTTTTTGGTCACAAGATATATCGGTGTTAAAGATATTTCTTTTTCTATACGTGATATATTGCTTCTATATAAACCAATACGACATAACCCTTTGATATGAATAACCAACCTCGCATCAACAACAAGAACATACCACTCAAAAAACCTCGCTTCAAATGCGCCCTGAATCCATGTCGGGCACAAAGGCCACACAGTACAGTGGTGGTGGTGAGGGTGGGGTGAGGAAAAGGGTGAAGGTGGGGGATGTGGGTGAGGCTGACCAACTGAACTGGAGGCGTGATGTGCAGTCTTCAGGAGGGGATCACCAACATCCGGCCAGCTGCTATTGCTGTTGATGTTCCTCCTCCTCCTCCTCCTCCTCCTCCTCCTCCTCCTCCTCCTCCTCCTCCTCCTCCTCCTCCTCCTCTCCCTCCCCCTCCACCTCCCCTTCCTCCTCCTTCTCCTCCTCCTGTCTTTTCTTCTCCGTCATTCCCTCACGTGCACTTACAAGGTTTCCGATGAGCTACATCATGTACTGCCAACCCAAAACTGTTTAGAATGTGTGTGTGTGTGTGTGTGTGTGTGTGTGTGTGTGTGTGTGTGTGTGTGTGTGTGTGTGTGTGTGTATACGCAGTTCTTCATTATAGAGGTAATTATCTACTTGCGACACCTTTGTATGTATGTTAACAATACTGGTAAGGGAAGTGGCCATCACCGTCTCCTTTGTGAGCTGCGTGGTGGGTCGCTGCCAAGGATGTCCTGAAGCCTTAATAAAGTGTCATTGAACGGTGGTGTGATGCTGCGTCACGATATGGTGGGGTGCTGCATGGTGCGGTGTGGTGTGATGTGTTATGCTAGGCTGTGCTGCCGGCCCGCGAGGCAGTAACTCGATCGTCAGTATCCCACAGCAAACTTTCTCAAGGTCAAGTTCAATGACTGGCGTTCAACAAAGAAGACTGTATTGAACGCGTCACCTTCCTTCTTCATTCTTATTCGAATAGTTCTGTTTTTCGTTCAAATATATTACTTTATCGTCTTCATGGATTCCCTTTCATCTGGCGTCTAAGAACTGACTCATACATCTGAACGAGCTCTCAATTGTCATGAATAACTAACGAACTGCCGATATATATATATATATATATATATATATATATATATATATATATATATATATATATAGATAGATAGATAGATAGATACAGAATGAGAGCTAAGACGAAGCAAACATAAGTGCGCGCGTGCGTGTGTGTGTGTGTGTGTGTGTGTGTGTGTGTGTGTGTGTGTGTGTGTGTGTGTGTGTGTGTGTGTGTGTGTGTGTGCAGGTAGTAACCCGCAAGGAGCCGTGGCCAGGGAGGGAGCTGCACACCGGCCGTTACTTGGCCCTCTCAGCTCTGCTCGCCTCCCTCCCCACGGCTGTTTGCACTCCATCGCTGCACCTCAACAATCTCCACCTTCCAGCCTGTCTTACACCACCCTAACACACCCAAACCACCATTAGCCTCTCAGTATAACGACACCTATGTATAATATGTCGCCTCAGCCTCTCAGCGTTACATAAGAACATAAGAAATGAGAAGACTGCAAGAGGCCAGTTAATGACCTACACGAGGCAGCTCCTTGTCCCCCACCCTTGGAATAATCCAATATTTAGCCGTCCCACCTGTCATCTCTATCCATACTCTGATCCAACCGTTGCAGCAGAGGCCACCACAACACCTCAGTAATATAATGATTTGATACAGCAGATAATTTTACTTCCGTTTGTCGTCGTGGTTTTAAATAATTGTTCGTTTTCTATTGCTGTTGATCCTTTCATTATAAACGTCACCATCACTATCACGTACTTACTACCACTACTACTACTACTAATAATAATAACAATATTAATAATAATAATATTAATAATAATGATAATACTAATATCAATGATGATACTACTACAATACTGCTGCTACAACAATAATTGCCACCACAACAACCACCACCACCACTACTTCTACCAATACTATCATTACAACTACTAACATCACCATTACCACTGCCATCACAACACGCTGGGGGGAACATTGAGTTACTTGGTTCCTCTCAGCTGGTAATCTCAACCATCTCGGTCACTCCCACTACGCCCATCACATTCACTGAGGTCAAGGCATGACGATGGACAGAAGTCCTTAAAAGTTTATAAGGAAAAAATGCAAGGTGAGGCCCAGCGAGTCTTAATTTGTGTGTGGTTTATTGACGTTAAGGCTCCTGGGGACCTACGGACGGACCGCGGTAATTAAAGCAAAGAGACAGTAGTAGAACAGTGTAACAGTGTAGATGACATGCAGAATATCATTGTCCTCACGAAAGAAAGGATGCGTGGAACTAGGCTACTTGTGGATCTTGAAGTGACCGTGACACAGACATATGCACAAACAAATCATTAAATTCAAAGCTACAAACAGGATGTCCGTATAATAATTTTTAAACAATAGAAAATTGATACCAACTCTCATAAGATGAGAGCTGATGAACTATTATGAAAGACAAAATATACCTTATCACAAAGCAGACCCTTACGGATGAAGGTCGTTAAGGTATTTGAAGTCAAAAGATTCATTGTCTCGTCGGCAGTAACTGGGTCACGCAGGAATGTAGTAATTACCTTCCATTTACAACAATGATTTGAGGCGTGAAGGGTTCCGTCTTCTTAATTAAGGGGTTAAGGCTGTTTCCATTCCTCATTGTCGGTTAGTGTTCTCAAGCTCCCAGGCCATTTAAATCCACTTTCTTATAGGTTACTCATCTCCGAAAATGACAATTGATCGAGGCAACACGTTATACATACATTTATACCTCCCTTTACAACAAGTGACGATGAAAATTCATGGACGCGATTTCAAATGAACACTGATAACCTCGAGGATCTATGGAACGAGTGATAACTGACCAAACACCACCATGGTTACGCAATCTTATTCTGGGACAGTTTGTAAAGTCCCACAATTGTTTTCCTATTCGTTCACTACTACTTGGACGCCTGTCAAGCAAGCTGCGGGTGATGATGACGCCTTACTGATATCTCTCTCTCTATACCCTGCTATTGATGGGTTTGTATGAAGGTTAAAGGAAACGGTTTGCGTGACAACTATAGGTGCTGCGAATTGATTTTCATGCCGAGTCACTTGTCTCCCCAGCCATCGACTGCCACATGTCCCTCATCCTGGCCAACACGTAGAATGAAGAGGGGGAGGGGCAGGGGGGGAAACGGGTGGGGGGGGCGTGAAGGCAGTCTTTTTTTATTAGGTCAGGAGTTTAAATGAAAGTTTCTCTGCCGTTACCTGGTTCTCTTCTCGCCGGTGGTGGAAAATTGCTCCCACTCCCTCCTCCCTTTCCCTCCCGAAATTACTTCCACTCCCCGCCTTCCTCTTCCTCCTCCTCATCAAGTTTATCTTCGCGTTTCTCCTTTCCTCCTCGTCACTGGTAATAAGCATAAAATATACTGTCTGAAGTAAATCTAGGACCACCAGAAGCGCCTTAACACTATATAAAACAACACTTTTCAACGCATTCCCTTCCGTCTAACTTTACTTAGCTGTGCATGACTGTCAATGAGGTTATGTGCCTTACACGTACTGGTATTTAGGTGGTGAAGGGATGTGAAAATAATGAAAGAAAACGGATGGGTAGGAAAAGTGCCCCGTTATAATAGTAAAAGGTTTTCATGCCGTCACACTCCTTATTCCGTGTGTGTACATTGCTAGTTCTTACTGTCGTTGTGTAAGGTTAATTAATTATATCTTCATATCTTACTGGGTTCATAAATCATTCACGACGAGGCTGCTGCAGGGCACATACACACCCGCATTACAAACACGAGGGGAGAACGATACCTTTGGGGGTGCAAAGGGGACGAGGGCTCACATTGAAACTTGCACTTGACAGGTGGGTGGATGGGTGGGGTGGGGGAGCAAGGGGAAGGCCGCGGAAATGAGTAAAATTCCCATCCCCTCCCATCTTCGCTGACTCGACCCTGAACCTCACCTTCCCTTGTTTTTCACGGTCGTGGTTGTTGTCGTGGCTACCGGTGTGAAGGCCTGTGGACACGAAGAAAACGGAGGTGGCAACTTCAAAGCTGGCGTTGCATCACACCTTAAGACCAGCCAAGCCAGTTACTCAGGCAACCAATCACCGCTCTCTGCATACCAGTGTTGCCTGCTGGATAAAGAGCTCTTGTTACTTATTACTATTGTTATCATTATTGTTGTTGTTACCATTAGTATTACTAACAGCAAGACCAGATGCATCAGTAGTGGTGATAGTAGTAGATAAGGAGGAGGTGGAGATTGAGGAAGAGATAGAGGAAGTATGAATACAAACTCTTACGCTTCGGTATTCGACACAGAACACCTGGAACACTGTTTTGGCATACACCTCACCTTTACTTCGATGTCTTTCTCATATAAATGAACGAATTACCACACTATTTATATGCTGAGGTCCTCGTAACTCATACTACTAATGAAGCAATGATGCAAAACCTGTAGATTTGTTGCGCACACAATCCAGAGAGAGAGAGAGAGAGAGAGAGAGAGAGAGAGAGAGAGAGAGAGAGAGAGAGAGAGAGAGAGAGAGAGAGAGAGAGAGAGAGAGAGAGAGAGAGAGAGAGAGAGAGAGAGAGAGAGAGAGAGAGAGAAACTCCCGTTGGTCTCGATCATGTGACGAGGATGACGTAGTCTCGTAAACCTTAGGATGAGTTTCTCTGGAATGCTTATTAACGGGGAGACCGAGAGACCATGACGAGAGAGAGAGAGAGAGAGAGAGAGAGAGAGAGAGAGAGAGAGAGAGAGAGAGAGAGAGAGAGAGAGAGAGAGAGAGAGAGAGAGAGAGAGAGAGAGACAGAGAGAGAGAGAGAGAGAGAGAGAGAGAGAGAGAGAGAGAGACAGAGAGAGAGAGAGAGAGAGAGAGAGAGAATGATACATTAAAACATTAACCAAACACAATTTAATTTCGACAAAAAAAAAGTACACATTTATATATATATTTATATATATATACACACACACACGAGGACCGAAAAGGCAATATATTAGAAGGAAGGAGAAAACGAGGACAAAAAGGCTAGAGTCGAGAACATAAATATTCGAAGGGGAGGAGAGAAGAGGGGAAAGAGTACAAGACTGAAGGTACGAAAAGAATCATTAGTGTTGATATTTACTCCTCTCATCCGTGCCTGTCTCTTCTTCCCTCCTTCCCTCCCTTCCTTGTCTTCCTCCTTCCTCCACTGCTGAATAGTTCATGTGTGTGTGTGTGTGTGTGTGTGTGTGTGTGTGTTTTAGAGAGCTTGTATCTATGCTGAGGAGACACACACACACACACACACACACACACACACACACACACACACACACACACCTTTTCAAACACCTCCAAACTGTACTAACATTACGTCTTCTTCCTAATAACCTTGAATCAGTCACTACACAACACCACAACGTCATCCAACTGCTCCCCTTCCTCTTCCCTCATTCTGAAAACCACACTTGAGATTCCCACCACCCTCCTCTCCCTCTCACTCCCCAATGCATTACCAACACACTGCAACTTCCTCCCAAGTTTCCCCCTTAAATTACCCCCGTCCCAAGCTCACCCTGTCTCCACCACCATTGCAATTGATATGTTTTCACCTCCACACCAACCAACCCTCCTCCTCCTTCTTTTCTTCTTCTTTATTCTCCTTTCATTCGTGCATTATCTTTACATTCACTATTCCTTTTCTTTTCTTTTTCTCCCATTCCTTTCTTTATTTCCCTTCCCAGGTACTTCATAATACCGTCTATCTTATTTTTTTACTATTTCTATATATTTTACAATTTCTTCTGTCATCCCTCTTTTCAAAATGGTTTACGTCTCCCTTTTTCTTTATATTGAACCACTGTTATTTATTTCCTCATCCACCGAATGTTTGAGAGAGAGAGAGAGAGAGAGAGAGAGAGAGAGAGAGAGAGAGAGAGAGAGAGAGAGAGAGAGAGAGAGAGAGAGAGAAGGGGGGCGGCCCTTGAGATGTAGTACGTAATCATTGCACGTACGAATGAAAATCACTAAACAACGAATGATAAACAATAAAGAACGAACAAACGATGATGATGATGATGATGATGATGATGATGATGATGATGAGTAAGAATGATATATCAATCTCATCAAGTTTTTGTATGTTATAAGACTTTTTTTTGTTATTTGAATCTTTTTAGACTCCTCTCTCTCTCTCTCTCTCTCTCTCTCTCTCTCTGTACAAGGTCAAGGGAAGATCATTGCAAGTAATATTCCCTCAGGCTAATGTTGTCTTTGGACCTCTTCTTCCTCCTCCATTATCTCTCTCTCTCTCTCTCTCTCTCTCTCTCTCTCTCTCTCTCTCTCTCTCTCTCTCTCTCTCCCGGCCCTTATTTCCTTCCTTTAATTCCCTACCTCTCCTCTCTCCCTTCATCTTCCTCCTTCCTTTTCATTCTCCTTCTTCCACTCTTCATCTCCTCTCCTTCATTCCCTCCTTTTATTACGCCGTCCCTCACCTACTACCTTCCCTCCCTCCTTCCTTCCTGGTCTTCCTCCTCCTCCTCCTGTTCTTTCGCCTCATCATTATTCTCACTCTTCCTTCACTTCCTCCTCCTCCTCCTCCTCCTCCATGATGTAAGGAAACTGTACAAGAAAACGGAGATAGGAAGGGAAGATAAATTGTGTGACAAGAGAGTGGAGGAAGGAAGGAGGAAGAAGGGAGGAGGAAGGAGGAAGAAGTCAGTGGGGCGAGGAGAGGAAGGGAAGAGGAGAGTGTTAAGAGAGGTAAGGAAGGGAAGAGGAAGGTAGAAGGAGGAGTAAAGAGGATGAGAGAGGTAAGGAAGGAAAGAAGGAGGTAGGAAGAAGAGTAAAGAGGGAATGAGAGAGGTAGGAAGAAGAGTAAAGAGGGAATGAGAGAAAAGAAAGGCAAGGAAGAGGATTAAAGATAGGTAAGGAAGGAAAGAGGGAGGTAAGAAAGGTGTGGAAGGAAAGAAGGAAGAAGGGGGGTAGGGGGAGGTGGAGGGCGGTGACCTTAGGAGCCTCTGGTGGTGGTGTCTTTAACTAAAGGATGGCTGGTCCACTCTTCTCTTCTTCTTCTTCTTCTTCTTCTTCTTCTTCTACTTCTTCTCGGTCACTTTTGCATTCCATCTCCATCGTATTTTTTCTTATCTCTTCTCTTCTCTTTTCTTTGTCCATTTTCATCAGAGGGAGTACGAAAGAGGAAATAAGAGAGAGAGAGAGAGAGAGAGAGAGAGAGAGAGAGAGAGAGAGAGAGAGAGAGAGAGAGAGAGAGAGAGAGAGAGAGAGAGAGAGAGAGAGAGAGAGAGAGAGAGAGATTTTACAGGTTCACTATGATGATAATAACAATAATAATAATAATAATAATAATAATAAAAGTAAGCACAAACACACCACCACACACTAAAAAAAAAAATAAATACGAATTGCAAGTGATTGCCCTGAAATAAGAAAAATTTTTTTCTCTCTCTCTCTCTCTCTCTCGTTCTTCCTTTGTCTCCCTTCCTTCCTCTCCTTTCCCTCTTTTATCTCATCAGTTGTATGTTTCCCTTCATTCTCTTCTTTCCCTTCATCCTCTCCTCTCTCCCTCCTTCCTTCTATCTATTTGTTCCATTCCCCTTCTGTGTGCCTGGAAATCCCCGTCCTCGCTCACTTGCCAAGTAAAATTACCTATGCCGGGAGCGATGCAGGTTTGAGAGAGAGAGAGAGAGAGAGAGAGAGAGAGAGAGAGAGAGAGAGAGAGAGAGAGAGAGAGAGAGAGAGAGAGAGAGAGAGAGAGAGAGAGAGAGAGAGAGAGAGAGAGAGAGATAGATTCCTGCCTCGCCCTGACAGTTTAAGGAAATCCCGATGTACAAGTAGCTAGTCTTTCCCTCACCCTTTGTCAAATAGTAACAGCAGCACTGAGTCTCGCGAGGACACACACACACACACACACACACACACACACACACACACTACAAAAGTCTGACAGTAACACATCTTGAAGCAGATCACGTAGACACGAAAGATGGTTACTTAGGTCTAGTGCAAGGCAGTACAAAGGGAGTAAGCGTAGCCGGGGGGAGTGAAGGAGGAAGGCTTGGGAGATGGAAAAAAAGAAGAAAAAAAGAGGGCATCGCTGTAAGGCAAGGTGGAGTAGGATGTGGAGGCACGTAAGGTGATCCCAAAGACAAACTGACGCGCATGGAAAAGGTAAATAATGGAAAAATGGTATTATGGTACTATAAATGCAAACATGATCGAGGTGGGGTGGATGGCGGAGCTCCGACACCACAAAGATGCAACCATTTAATTGTCACCTTATACTTGTGAAAGATGGCGGGTGAGGGTGAGGGTGAAGACGGAAATGAAGATGGTGTAAGGTGTGAGTGAGTAATGGGGTGGGTGGGAGCGACCTTGAAGTGGAGGGTGTAAGTAAGGCATCATGGTGAGTGGCTGTGTGGCAAGTGTCCCTCAGTTCTTATCAGAATCATACTACACAAGGCATCGCGGCTTGCAACATGAATACACAAAAGTAAAGAATATAAAGAAGTCTGCGGAACACTGGCTAGTTCACGGCAGGCAGCTCTGAGGCGTGTTTGGTAACTCTTGCTTGACTACGTGTACCGGTTAAAAGTGCCCTTCAAACTTACAGTGTCAAGGCGTCGTTATCTTCATCTTCCTAGCAGGCAAATAGTCGTCTTAATGAGTATGGTGCAAATTAACAGCGGTAAATATACTTATGCAACAAATTTGTAACATTTAAGTTTTAAATATTCAATGAAACGGCATTTTTTTTTTTCGCTCGTGACGGCAACGCTGAAATGAGCAATTAGAGACACTATTGTTATTTTGGTTACGTTCCATCCTTGGAACCCTACGACGCGGGGCTAAAGACGGCCAGGAACAAAGGGACAACCCCCCTTGGTGTGTACGAGAAGTTTACATATCAAGGCATCAAGATATATTATGTAGATTTGAACATGATCAAGGTCAAATCAAGCTTTAAGTATGAATTTGACTGGGTAGATGTGATGGTCATCTAATAATTAATGCAAGACGTGTCTTTGTCTCTCAGAAGAGGGAATAAATAAATACTCACAATTTTTTCGCCAATAAGACATTTGGAACTGTACTAAACCTGCGAAGGAGGGATCGAAGTGGTATTTTAGGAGATATATAGTATTTTACTTAAGTGTTTTTCCTTTCGAGAAGGGATGAAAAAGTGTATGAGTAGAGGAAATCTGACTTTATGAGGATGAGAATGGAAGCTGACAAATGAAGAGAAAAGGATATAAAGTAAAGACAGGAAAATACTTCGGTGGTGAGCTGAAGGAAGGCGTTGTGAGGGTGAGGGTGAGAGGGAAGGGGGGTGGGGGGTGGGGGGTGGAGCCAGTGGGGAGGGTGACTCCTGATATTACCAACGTACTGTACGTACCATGACGTACGTACTTACGCTGCTTATTCCATCAATTAATTCAAAAGTGTAAAACGATTTACACCTATCATCGATATATGGAGATATATGGATATATATAATTTTTGATGTATGTAAAGTCATCTTGACACACACACAAATACACACACATACGCACTCATACACACCCGGTTTCAGCCAAACCAAACCTGAAACACATACACATATATACATATATATATATATATATATATATATATATATATATATATATATATATATATATATATATATATATATATATATATATATGCACGCACATACACACCCTCATAGTCACACACACACACACACACACACGGTCCGCTAGCGTAGTGGTTAGCGCACTCGGCTCACAACCGAGGGGGCCAGGGTTCGATCCCCTGGGCGGATGGAGATTATTTGGGTGTCTCCTTTCATGTGTAGCCCCTGTTAACCTAGCAGTGAGTAGGTACGGGATGTAAATCAAGAAGTTGTGACCTCGTTGACCCGGTGTATTGTGTGAGTGGTCTCGGTCTAACCCAAAGATTGGTCAATATGAGCTCTGAGCTCTTTCCATAGGGGGACGGCCGGCTGTCTCGAGAGAGACCAGCAGCAGACTGTACAGTGATTACACACACCTTCCCATGTTCTGTACTATCGTATAATATCAAGCACACAATGACAAGTTATTCCACCTATCTTAAAGGAAACACCCACCAGGTGAACACTCGTGAATCACACTCGTGACCATGTGAGTAATAAACACACCAGTCTTCTCACACTCTTTAACCATGCTTTCTTCTGTTACATTTCCAATAATCTTGTCTGTAAACATTTTTCTTTGATAATAATGGCGGAGCTTTTTTCTAAATTATAAACCTTGGAAGAGAAATGAGAGTTGCACGTGCATGTGTACATGGGGCGGTGTAAGGTAAAGAATACACGTGTACTACACGTTTCTTCTTTACCTTGCACCGCCTCCTGTACACACAGTACCTGCCCACTCAGCCTTCCTCCACTCCGAAAAACGAGGGAGGCGAGTGAAAAAGGGAGAAAAGAGCATTATGAGGGAAGGATAGGGAAAGGGGGAGGCACTGGGGAGGGAAGGAGAGGTGTATCTGGAGGAGGGAAACAAAGGTGAGGTATGGGAGGAGGGCAGGAAAGGATGAGAAGGGTGGAGAGGAACAGAACCAGTACAGGGAAGGGAGGGACGCGCTTCCCTGCATGTGTAGATCATCATGACTCGCCTTCCATGCTTACCTCACCTTCCCTCCCCCTCACCCAGACACATCTAATAACCTACAATTATAACACTACTTCACCACCCCCACCCCTACCACCACTCCCGTCTATAACCACCCCGCCACAACCTTGACGAACAATAAAAGTTAATATCCACATCCAAGCAACCTTAACAAAATAGCAACCAAATAACACACAAAGTTAGTATGCTTCTCTCCAACCTCCAGATCAAATATCCCCAACATCCCGCCTCACCCCGCCACCTGTCCCCATTGCCCGGAGTGGCTGGGCCTGACTTGGGTTTACCCTTTACCTGCCCTCCAGCTTTCAACTCACCCCGCCCCCCACCCACCCCCCATGAACCGGGTTTTTTTCCTACTTTTCTTTTCCTACTTTTCTTTCTTTTTTTCTTGAGGGAAACAAAACAGGATTCACAGCACCATGTATAGCAGCCAGTGCCAGCTCGATGATTTATCCATGGGTAGCTTCTGACAACTTTGTAGGGAAAAGCAGGTTATAGAAGGTAGAACAAAAGTGGTAAAAAAAAACTTTCACGTAATGTAATGAAGCGCCTCTGATTTACGTGCGCGCGTGTGTGTGTGTGTGTGTGTGTGTGTGTGTGTGTGTGTGTGTGTGTGTGTGTGTGTGTGTGTGTGTGTGTGTGTGTAACCTTCGTAGCAGACACGAGGCACATATCAGTAGTCAATCTTGCGGCAAGGCAAGCTCCACCTACAATGGTGTTGCATGAGTGTTCTCAATCACCCACTCCAGCCATTAACAAACACACACCACCTGTTTTACATATCAAAACAAGGTGCGTGTCTGTTCTCCTAAAGAATTGCTTGGTTTTTTGTTTAGAGGTCTATGCCTCAGTCGTGGTGGACCACCGCTTCCCCACTGTGGTGCCTGACCACAACAGTTCCTCCCAGTAAACAGCTTAAGCATCACGGGCCCGGGCGGGGACTCGATCTGCTGACCAAGCGAATGCAAGGCCAGCGTGCTACCACTGTCACCTCACATTACGCATTTGTCTCTCTTCATCCTATGCATGCCGCAAATGTTCTTTAAGGAATTTGAAAGCAAAGTCTTTAAAAAATTCTAATATGAAAACAAAGAATATGACACATTTCAAAAGACAATTTGTTTTAATAGTAAATAAAGACATAAAACAAAAGGGAACATTATGTCCTATCTAGTAAAGGTGGTGGTGTTTGCAGGCTTCCTGGAACTACTTCACCTTGCACATATGGGCGGGTCAGTAGTTTGAGGTTCTATCCACTATGAACCAATGCTTAGTGTTCCCATGCTAATAACATGTATTTTATTTATAAAAAAAAGTTTCCTTGAATTTACAGCCAAATATAGAGCCATAAAGAGCGATGGTACGGGACAACGTTCTTGAGGTCTTTTTTAGTTGGTAATAGTGTTTAACAAAGGTTCTAATGGGCCACTGCCAGTACTGATACAGCAGTTACTAGTCCAAGATGGATGAATTTTGATTTCATAAAGAGACAGATAGGAATGATGAAAAGTTCGGGTAGTGGATGAAAGAGACAAGCTTGGCTGTCATGTAGTGGATGAAGTAGATATTTAAGGTTATTAGAGTCACCCTTAAGAATGGCAAAACAGTAATGCATCTTCTCATCCACAGCTAATACTACTGGCGGCCGGACTGGCAGTCGTGGCCGCCCTCCCTGTGCAGGAGAACGTGGGTTCATCCCTCCGGAGTGACTTACTAAATATAATTCTGAATGCCAATCCTGAGGAAAATGACCTTAAACCAACCACTGATGAGCATCTCTCTGTGGCACCTACAAAAATGGAGGACGAGGTGACTCAGACTGAGGTGGTGAATGAGGAGAGACAGCCACAACCACAGATACAAGACCCACCACAGGAGCAGTCACAGCCAGAAGATCCACCACAGCAGTCACAGCCACAAGAGGCGTCACAGCCACAGCCAGAAAACCCACCCCAGGAACAACCACAACCACAAGATCCGCCACAGCCACAGACCCAAGACATTCCACCAGAACAGCCACAGCCACAAGATCATGAAATAGACCCAAGTGAAGAGCCATCTCTTCCATATGTATCAGAAGGTGACGAACCAAGTGAAGACTCACAATTTGAAGCAGCACAAACATGGCTTGAGCCCCAACCCATACTGGTGTATTCAGAAGAGGAAGATTTTTCAGTTGAGTCTGAAGAAGTTGAGGAGGATGAACTGAACTCTGATATGGAGATGGAAACATTTCCTGCTGAGCCAAACAACGAATATGAGGTACTACAGACAAACGAGGAGCCACCTTCCTTGGACGTAGAAGGCACATTCGTGTATAGGACAAGGACAATACCAATCCCATTCAATAACGACGAACCATTCCTGTCCGACCCAGAACAACCACACCAAGAACCTCTTCCATATGACTCTGATGAAGAGGCATTCTCTTTTGAGCCGATGAACCCAGCTTCAGAGGATCACCCATATGATTCAGGAGAATCTTTTGGCTCCAGTCCACAAATGGATTCTTTCCCCCTTGATAACGAGCCCCTAGAGTCAGACTATGAACATTTGCCATATGGGATGGAAGGATCCTTTAAACATGATGACTATGATTATCAGTTCCGACCAAACTATGATTATTGGTTCCAACCAAACCATGATTATGGGTTCCCTACAGAAGAGGACCAACCAGACCATGATTATGGGTTCCCTACAGAGGAGGACCAACCAGACTATGATTATGGGTTCCCTACAGAGGAGGACCAACCAGACCATGATTATGGGTTCCCTACAGAGGAGGACCAACCAGACCATGATTATGGGTTCCCTACAGAGGAGGACCAACCAGACCATGATTATGGGTTCCCTACAGAGGAGGACCAACCAGACCATGATTATGGGTTCCCTACAGAGGAGGACCAACCAGACCATGATTATGGGTTCCCTACAGAGGAGGACCAACCAGACTATGATTATGGGTTCCCTACAGAGGAGGACCAACCACACTGGGAAGAAGGTATGCCTTCCCTATATGAAGATGGTCTGGCTGAGGAATCTCACCAAGAACCACAAGAACACACTATGGTGGACCTCCTCAGTTTGCTTGTCCCTGGTTTTTTCAACGCAGAATCAATAGACTTTGATGGGTCTGATTATGTCACCAGCAGCCACGATGATATGACAGACGAAGATTCCTTCGCCAAGAATCTTGGGATGCAGTTGGAGTCTCAAGTACAAGATCAAACTGATAAATTGGGGGAACCTTTTAGCTTCGAAGTTTTTGACGACACTGTTCATTCTGATGACTTTTTGCTGGAAGATAAAGATGCAGTGGA
>JAPQNM010000038.1:1572219-1609719 GCA_029783475.1 Metacarcinus magister | reverse complement strand
TTGGCGCTGCACTGCAAAACACATCTCAAGCTGCTCCCTTGCATACCGTTTACTATTTTTTTCCACATTAACCCCATATTTCCAGCTACTTATTGAAAAGAAATCGCCCTATGCTGACTATTTTCAAGTTGTTTTTTTTCATAAGTAGCTTTATAAAGGTTAGTATTCCTGGAAAATTGTTGTAAAACCATTTGGCAAGGTCGGGAACCTTGAAGTATCAGTCCTCTTAGGTTTGTTTCAGATGTGAAAGTTTCATCCCAGAGACTAAACTTCAACGTCCTTCCTGCTACAGTATGTGAGGGAAAAGAAAGGGTAGATAACAGATGTAGAGGATTAGAGCATGCAAGGAAGAAATGTAAGGACAAGAATAAATGGAAACTTTTCTGTTGTTGCTCTCCACTGGGGGAAACTCTTAGGAACAGGCTTAGGATGGATACATATATATTTTATATATTGTACAAACTATTTAAAATATTCAGCTATACACCAGGGATCACTTGACCAAATAGTCTCAAACAAGGGCTCTAATATACACAACAAATATTTTGTATATAAAATGTAACAAACTTCTTAAACTATCATAATATCTAATAAGTGAGTTATAATAAGGTTATCAAAGGCCTTTAATATATTTTCTTTTGGTTACTTCTAATCACGAACCTAATACTTTACCTTAAAAAAATTAATAAAATAAAGCAGTCCCATCACTATTATGAACTCAGCCTCAAGCCATAATGCATCATATTCTATACATTATATTCTTGGAACTATTCTTAGATTTTTCAAGTTTATTATCAATAGCCTAACCTGAGTAGTGGAAGCCCTAGAAGAAACAGAAATGCCAAGAAAAACTGTCCAACAGAGCATGCAACTACTGACAACAATGGCACTGGCAGAGGCACTTGTATTTGTTGTCTGAGTTTTTTAAGGATATAAAAATTGAGCCTTACTTGTAATATTCCTGTATATCTTCTATGATAGCCAGCAGTGTCCTTTATGATCTGGAATGTGTGTGTGCTTTTGAGTGGCAGGAGGGATGGTTATTAACTGAGGATGGAAGTGTCATTGTAGCATTAAGTATCATACTGCTAAATTGATGACCAGGAAGTTTCTACAGATCATCAGGCCATTTAGGGAGTACTTCCACCACCACACATCCTTCTTCTTGATACCGATGCCGCACTTCCTCCTATTGAAGGCAATGCAGAAAGTTCTAAAGTAAACTTTCACTTTCCAAAACAAAGGTAATGAGATTTCAAATTGGACCCCAAAGTCATGATGGATATCTATCTACCACTCACCATCTTTGCTTGATCGTTAAGGATGCCCAATACAGCTCCTCCACTACCAGGAAATTTGACTGCTGCACCCAGACTCCTCCCCAGTGACACCATACGTAGGTTCTCATCTCCAAGGACTTCATCACTATACAGCTGCCTTCTCAGATCAAAGTTTTCATTCATAAGCTCAGCTAAAGTAGACCAGTCCTGCTTCTGGATAGCCTCAGTTGCCTTATCTGTCAGAGTGGCAAACTTTTGCATGCCAGCCACCACTTCTTCATCGCCTGCCAACACAAAAATTGAAATAAAAGTTATCTAATCTTTATTTTTAAGTTTCAGAAAAAATCTTATTAATAATTTTGGGCAATTTTCATAAATATCTAATCATAGTTATATATAACAATCTATCTGATACCTGTTCCTATGAGCTTACCCTCAGGGGATGGCCACAGCAGAACTGTTTCTATTAATGTCTGTGTTAACAAGCTCTAATCCTCTCTCATGTATTCTAGTCGCTCTCTTGCACCCAATGCCTCTACCTTATACATGTACACTCTCTTAGTCATTTAATTCTCTAACAATTTTTCTATATGATTTAACCATCTTAAGGTGTTGCATTTAACCCTTTCAGTCACTCCACATTCCATTCCCTCACCTCTAAAAGACAAACCATAATTGATATTCACACTTTCATTATCCATTCTTCTTCCACCACAGGCTTTTCTCCGGTAACTCATTTCTACTTACTTGTATCTTTGATCTTTGACTTTCATTCCACATCCAAGTCTCACTTGCATAAGTGATTGTCAGTTCAACTATTTCATCATGCAGTCCCTTTTTTACTCAACACAGAGGAGGGGCTTCCCAGACCCCTCGCTCCGTCCCTTTGTCACCTTTTACGCTCCGCAGGAAATACAGTTAAATGAAAGTTTACAAACACATAAATAGAGAAAAATAAGCATATTAATACTTTGGGCTTCCTTGTTCCTAATGTCTTATGTAAAATTACATGAGAAATTTGAAATACTATTGAATACTTTGGCAAAGACAGATTTCCAGGTGTGTTAAATTGGCAATTTCATATCTGTGAAAGTAGACCCTCGTAGCATGCCCATGCACCGTGTGGGTGCATGGGCAGCCAGGCGTTGCTATGCTTTGCTGCACCTCTGATGACATCACAGGTAGTGAAAAATTCCATGAGCAACCCAGTCTGCCCTCTGACGTTAAGCCAGATGCTACGTGCCCAGCCAATCACGCTGGAGCAAGCGCCCAGCTGTGCCACCCAACCAATCCGAAGAAGAGGTGGGTGGAGCCTATGAGATTGCTGCTACTGCTGAGAGGACAGGTCACACTCTCTCTCGTGTTCACACAGGTATCGAGTGTGGGCGTGCTGAGGCCGGGCTCCGTAGAAGTGCGTGACCACCACGTGGGGGGTCCTGAGGAAGGGTGATGAAGGAGCAGCAGCCACAGAGGGGCCGACGCACCATCACACCAGACTCATAAGAACAAAGAAGGCGAAAACAGTGAACGACTTCCACTTTGTCTTCTTACACTCGACATCATTGCCGAAACAGGTCAGCAGTGAGCCAAAACCATGTGGAGGTGTCGCAAGTGAGTTATAGACGCATTCACGGGCAGTCTCCGTAAATCCTCATATTAGTTAGGCTCATTAGCTAGGCTGTGTGTTCCCCTGTAAGTTAATGAATATACTTAACGTAGCTTTAAACTGTGACTGTGTCTTTCTTTCTTGGAGTCTAAACCTGAACCCTTAGAACACGTGGTAAGGAAGGTGGAGTGCTTATGAAGAAATGGTAAGCAGCTGGGTGATAGGTAGACGCACACACACGTACACGCCTTCTTTCTGGTCTGTTCCTCTGTCTGTGAGCAAGTGTTATAGGTCTCCATCCATCCCAGAGTTAATAATATCTAAAACCCTTCCAGCTTTCCCCCGTGACAATATCATATGTGTAATGAAAATGTTGAAAAAAAGGAGGTTGACCTAGACATACGTATATATTGAACTGATATTCCCCAGGTTTATTTCATCTGAAAATTCTCTGCAGTTCCCAGAATTATCCCTCCCTTGTACTTCCTTTCGTCCCAGGACCATAACCATCATTAGCTATTCCTCCCTACCCATTTCTATTATTATTCACATTGAACTTGAGTCTATGTTCTTTCACTTCTTTCACCTCTTCCCACACTAGCTAAATGAATGACATGACAGAAGGAGTAAGCAGTTACATAAGTCTGTTTGCAGATGATGCAAAATTACTAAGAAAGATAAGAAACCACAAGGATTGTGAGGAGCTACAGAATGATATAAACAAGATATATGAATGGAGCAAGACATGGGAAATATAATTTAATGCAAAAAAATGCCATGTATTGGGAATGAGAAAAAGTGCAATGAGACCTTCATGGACATATAAATTGGGGGAAAATATTATATCAATAGCAAAAGAAGAGAAAGATTTTGGAGTGGTAATACAGGACAACTTATCACCAGAGAAACATATAGATAGAATATTTGGTGACACTTTCAGGATGCTAAGGAATATACGGATGGCTTTTCATTTCCTAGATAAAGATATGATGAGAAAAATTATAACTACAATGATCAGACCAAAACTGGAATATGCAGAAGTAATATGGTCCCCGCACAAGAAAAAGCATGTGTTGAAATTAGAAAGAATACAGAGAATTGCAACTAAGATGGTGCCAGAATTGAAAGACCCAACATAAGAGGAAAGATTAAAAGAAATGCATCCAACAACACTAAAAGAAAGATGAGAAAGAGGTGACTTAATCAAACTATATAAATTGATGAACAACCTGGAGGAAACAGATAGAAAAGACCTAATATTGAGAAGAAAAGGAGAGGCTAGAAATTTGAGGGGACACCAGAAAAAATTGCAAAAAGGAATTTGCTTGAATGATACAAAAAAGTACAGTTTTCCACAAAGAAGTATAGATACTTGGAATGGACTGAAGAAAGAGGTGATAATGGCAAAGAATGTACATCAATTGAAGGAAAAACTGGACAAATATAGATACGGAGACAGGACCACACGAGTGTAGCTCAGGCCCTGTATACTACAACTCTGTAAACACACACACATACACATTCACATACACACATACACATACACACACACACACACACACACACACACACACACACACACCCCTAGAAAACACATTAGCAAGGTTGTTGGAGTAACATACAGACTTATTACTAAGATCAAGACAGCTTTTACATATATGGACGAGGAAATGTTGAAGAAACTGATCGTGTCTACGATTCGTCCGCAACTTGAATATGCCACGTTGGCGTGGTCCCCACACAAAAAGAAAGATATAACAAGAATTGAGAGAATTCAAAGAGCAGCAACAAGACTGGCTCCAAGTCTAATAAATCTAACTTATGAGGAAAGATTGGATAAGTTGGGACTGATCTCATTAGAAAAAAGGAGAGAAAGGGGAGACTTGATAGCGGTGTATAGAACAATGAATGGAATGGATAGACTTGACAGGGATGATTTGTTTGTGTGGGACACGAGAAATACAAGGGGACATGGTAAGAGACTGAAGAAGACAAGGTGCTTGCAAGACGTCAAAAAATATAGTTTTCCACACAGATGCATTGATACTTGGAATGGACTGGATAGTGAGACAGTGGAAGCGAGGTGTGTGCATGAATTTAAAGCTAAAATTGATAAAGAAAGATATGGAGACGGGACCCCACGAGTGTGAGCTCATTTCCCGTAAACTACAACTAGGTAAATACAGACACACACGAGTGTAGCTCAGGCCCTGTATACTACAACTAGGTAAATACAACCTCTTTTGCATGCACCCTTAACCTCCTCTTGATCTAACTCCCTTAAATTATCAAACTTTTCCTCTCCTTAACTTTCATATGATAACTATGTAAATAGTTAGTGTTGGATTCATAAGTGAATGACAAAGTAACAGGTCATTAAACATCATAAACATGTACGGAAACCTTGCATAATTTGTTTGGAAATGACAGTCAAAATAAAAAATACAGAATATATTCACATTTCTCCTCCTTTGAATAACTAGCAGCAATACTATAAGTTCCAATGCTTATTACATGTCCTACTTGAATAGAAGCAAATTTATCAATAATGTCTGCATCATGTTGTTTTCCCCTACCTGCCTGCCAGCGCATGGACACATTGGAGTGGATCCGGCCTGAGTCACTGGGATTGATACGGTAGGCGAGGAACATTGGTGGTAATGCAACACCTAGATGCATGTAATTACCAAAGCCACGATTCTCCATTATTGTCTTTGAAAAGTCCATGTAAACTAGGCCTTCATAGACCTGGAAAAAAAAAATTATGTAATTCAGTGACAAAATGCAAATTACTAGATTTTAGAGCTTACAGTATCCATTTATGCCAAGCAACTGTGAATTTTGTAACAAGAGAATTCCAAGGAAGAGTTGGATATGAAGAAATATTCTTGCACTATCTGCAAGACAAAAAATATTTAATAGTATAATGAATGTGATGACAAAATTATGACAAATCTGAAAATGTGAAGTTAGTTTATTAAAAATTACACACACACTTTTCTAATATACAAGATATAGATAGAAAGAAGATTAACAATCATAAATGCCCCTTGCCAGGATCCCTTCGGCCCCAAAATCCATTCTATTGAAAAAAGAGAGAGAGAGAGAGAGAGAGAGAGAGAGAGAGAGAGAGAGAGAGAGAGAGAGAGAGAGAGAGAGAGAGAGAGAGAGAGAGAGAGAGAGAGAAAATGCTCGTAATTTGAATTATTATATGTCATCACATTTAGTAACTACCATGAAATTAAATCACACCAAATATACGTAAACAAATACCAATGTGGCCCACACTTGCCCACCTGCACCACCCTGTCTTGAAGTCCAGCATTAATAAGCAATTCATCCTTCTCCACATCCAAGATAAACTGAGGCTGCAAGGTGCGGGGGATGTCCTGGTCATTCAGATTGAAGAAGGCAATCAGGCACTTGAGTGTGGCCGTCACAATGGCTGAGCTCCCAGCCAACCCAACCTGGCGTGGAATGTTGGTGTTGTAGGAGAGGGTGAAGTTGCGTCGAGTCAGTGCAATTCTGTATTTTAAGAAAGTATAATTGGTACCTGCATTTTGTTGGTGGCAAGCAGTAGTACTCAATCCTATAATACTGGAAGAGATACAGTGAGTTGGGTTTTGTAGCAAGGATGGAGGGATTGAGATACCCACTTGCTACCTCCTTGTTGCACCCTAATATGGTGGCCAACTAGATCATACATTGTCAAGCAAAATAGTCATGATGTATGAATATGAAAAGCTATCAAAACAGTGGTGCATTAAGCTTTGAGTCATCTCTATTTGCAAATCTGTGTTTCGTGGCAACCACCAAAATATTCTACAATTAGACTTTTGCACAAAATTATCAAATGTTTGCTGAAAGATAATGCCGCTGCCAGCTCAAACTCAAGTGCTTATTTACATCACTCATCCAACTATTAATATGATGATTACATTAAATCATTTTCATTGGCTAGAGGTAGAGGTGTGTCTTTGCTATCCCATCTAGGGTTTGATGTTAAATAGCTGTGTGGGCAGCTTGCTTTCTAAGCTCAAAAACAATTAACTTTAATCTCAATAACAAAGCTATCTCAAGCCACAACAACAATGCATAATATAGTTAAAATTTCACATCTCATGGTAAAACATAATACAAATGATCCTTTTTTCCTCACCCTCTCCTTGCACAGAAGCCATAGAACTTTTTGCAAGTTGCCTGAAGGAGCCTCAAGCCACCAAGGTATCCTTCCTTTGTGCTGATGCCATAAAGGTCAGCCATGGAACCAAACTCTGTGGGGTCATTGAGGGGATGTGGGATTAGCCTCAGCTTGGGGCTCTCCACAATGGTGACCTCAGCCCAGAAATTAGCAATGGAGAGAGATATGGTCTTCCCATTGAAACCATCAGAAGGATTTCCCATCACACCAACTCTGTTGAAGAAATAGTAATGTCTTACTGCAATAATAGCAATGATAACAATTATGATAAATTCTTTTTTTGACAACGAACTGTCTTCCACACATGTGAAGTGAGAAGAAAGAAAGAAAGAAAGAAAGAAAAAAAGAAAAAAAAGAAAAAAAAGAAAAAAAGAAAAGAAAAGAAAAGAAAAGAAAAGAAAAGAAAAGAAAAGAAAAGAAAAGAAAAGAAAAGAAAAGAAAAGAAAAGAAAAAAGAAAAGAAAAGAAAAGAAAAGAAAAGAAAAGAAAAGAAAAGAAAAAGAAAAAGAAAAAGCAGAATGTACCACCCCATACAGTCTGCATTAAAAGTTATTGCACAAACCTTAAGGAGCGGTAAGGTTTTGTGTAAGTATCACACCTTACACAGGCTAACAATGTTAGCTAGAGAGACTATCGTACAATTGCCAGCAAGCCTAAGTTATTTCAGTTTAAAGACCAATTTGCATCATAAAAATTCACCCATGAGAGGAAAGAAAAGAATACATGAAATAGACATATGGCAATTAGCCACCCTCGTTATCTGGTAGACTTCCCAAGATGGTTGGGTGGGCCAGTCTTGAAGCTACTTGGAGCACTGTTTCCTGCTGGCAAGTCACAAGATATCAATCTTTCACACCCTCTAGCTTGATTATTACACAACATATCGTAATATAGATTTTATCTCCGTGTTCAATGCACTAAGACAACTCATAATATATGAATAAAAAACCTGCTTTGAACATTGTTTCAAGAACGATTAATGAAAACAATAGCTGTTGCTCAAAGGTTAAATTTCCTGTAAAGAGACAAAAAGATGGTTATGAACAAACAAATTGAATTTAAAGACTCTTATTCATTGTTTATTTAGTAAATGAATACATTATAGTAACACAATTCCTATACAAATAAATTTCCTTTCAGGATGACATTTTGAACATCACCAAGAATGTTTCAATACCCAACTTAGGATACTAAGGTATTACTTTAAGAACAACTGCCTTATTTCATACATAACACAACGATAGTGCTTACCTTGCATACGCCCTTTGAGTAATAGGGTCCTTGCACTCCTTCCTGGCAACACTACTAAGGTATGAGAGCCAATACTCATAATCCTTCAGCCCCACTTGGCCAATGAGCTGGAAGCCTGTGGGCAACTTCATGCCATATACCACCACCTGAAAGGTGAACCATTCAATTATTAATCTTTTGCAAGACTACCTTTACTTCAATGTCATAAATATGAACTTCTTGATAATGACACTGAATATATTACATAACATATGCACATTTACATGATATGATTTGAATAAAATGATCCCAGATTCCAACTTCAATATTGTGCAAAAAGACATTTTTATCTATAATCATTACATTTTCTTATTTTCCACTCCACTTATGACTTCATGAATGTGTTTGCCCCATAACTGGTCATTACTTTATAACGCCTTCACCACCGTTACTGGTCAAATAAGTTTCCAAATGTTAAACGTTCAATACACACTTGGCTTTAGAAAATTCTTTAAAATTCAGTAAAATAGTTATTGCTTAAAAATTAATTTTCCCCACTTAATTACCATGCATATGTCACTCAATGGATGAAGTATCATAAATAAATAACAAATAATTGTGATGCAACAAAATTGCAAACCGATGGCTGATTCAGAGCAGAGATTGAAATAGTTGGTAGAAGAGTTTGGAAAGGTATATAGAAGAAGGATATTAAGATGGAATTAGACTATGTAAGAGTAAAGTAATGAAGTGTACAAGAATGGTAGATGGAGGGAAGATGGATGTAGTGTTGAATGTTAACTTGCTGGAGGAGACAGATTGTTTTAAGGTGGCATCACACTGGCATTTTTTTGGTCAATTGTTCCTGTCAATTTCAGGAGCACGCCGTCACATACACGCAGCCGTTCATCTACATTGTTTTCGTCCTCAGTTAACAAACATGACTCCGACTCCCAGGCAAGCAGTCGCTTCTCTGCATTTGATCATGTTTTCTCCATCGGAAACAAGCCAAACTTTCTAAAAAAACGTGCATGGATGCGTTCATAATTGGCTCATCGCAAGGAAGAAAGCGTTTACCGTACACTCTTGAGAGAGCTGAGTTTAAAGGATGACGAGATGATGAGGAAATGGATTAGGTTGGACAAGAACCAGCACTACAAATTTTTGCATTTGGTTTGCAATTAAAGTCTTCCGAATCTAGTCTAGTCATGCGAGACACTGTCGGTTATTATGAAACCACAAATTAAATGTAACCTCATGTGCAATTATTCCACTTATTATTTGTTATCATTTAAGAAATTTGAATTTCTTTTATTTAGACACAAGTTAGCCATTTACTTAGAATAATTTCATATCAATCACTATGCATTCTAATTTGACTAAAAAGTTGGCGGCAACTTTATTCTATGAAGACGACCATGTCCGTGTGACTGATTCAGACTCAAAAGGAAGACGGAACGAGAAAAAAAACATTAAAACCGTCAACATTGACGGAAAAAGTGCTAGTGTGACGCCGCCTTTAAGTACCAGGTGTTGCATGTTGGTGTGGATGGAGGAATAGATGTAGGTAAGGTATAGAATGAATGAAATAGGAAAGTGTTCCATTAACAGTTTCAAATATACTTGTTTGGTGACAGTAGTGGTTTAAGGGAACACAAGATCATTCATGCTATGGTAAGTAAAAGATTCCCAAACCACTTAACTCTGAGGTTGTTTTGTGAGTGTAGTGAGTGTAGTGAGGGTGTTTGGGATCGTACCCTGGGTGCATGAACACTTTGTTATAGGTTGTACATGTACCACTTGCACAAAAAAGTTTCAAGGTTAATATAAATGTATTGTAATCATTGCCATTGAGGTGATTGTAATATTTGTGTTATTTGTTTGCAGATTGTATGTTGCATCCATGTTGGAAAATGTTAAATAAAGATTGAGGACGGGCCATATCAGTTTGACAATCTCTTAGCATAGCCTACAACAACCATTCTATGAAGAGTTGCAACTGAAGTAATGTCTACCAAGTCACAAGTGAAGATATCATGATGAGATATTTTGTCTACAAATGTTACCAGTATGAATATATCAACTTACTAGTATTGAAAATTAGTTAATGGGAAATCCATGTTTCTTCTTAAACAATTACTGGTAACAGTAATATGTTATTTGGACACTGGGATTCAAGTCACTTTTCACCAGATATTTCCACACTTGGAATCAAATCCCGTCAGTCTTCAGTAAAACCATAACAGGCTACATAAACAAGAACCAGCAAAGTTTTAAATTAATTTGTGTGTTAAGCAAAATTCCAATGAAAGCCAATGAAACAATACAAATACAATAAACAGTCCAATACAAGGCTGTGACCATCTATAAAGAAAGCCACGGAAACATATCACACCAAGAATTGGGTCTATTCTAGTATTTACTAATATATTTGCTCCTTCATCCCCGATTATCCACACCATAATGGGTCTTATGATACTGTTTACCATATGAATGGCAGGCTGACTGTATTCATTTTATGAAATTGATGAAGATTGATAATTCAAATTATTGTATTATGTAAATAGGAAGATGGAATAAAATAAAATGTTTTCATGACCAGTGGAGGCACATAGCACGTAATGCAGTTTGACCAGTTATGGGTTAATATGTGAAAAACAGCACAATGATCTTACATTCTGAACATTAATAAGCCAACTCATAAAAGGTCCAAAAGCACGCTGTTCAGCACTTGGGAACTCCTGCAGGTACTTCAAAAGCATTTGGGTTGTTGAACTCCGGAAGGTGTAGAAAACAACACTGGCATTACGTGAAGCTGTCTCCTCTGACGATGGTTTCTCGAGGAATTTCAGTATCCTTGTGAATATGAAACAAAAATAAATACTGTACTGTACAAAATAAAAACATTTATAAGACTATGGTAACTAAATTAAAGACTACTCCAAATATATACTTCCTTAAATTATCTAAAATATGTAAGTAATACAGTAGTAATACTGTTAACATAGGAGTCACATTCCTGAAAACATTACTTAATGTCAAACTGATTCACATCATTATTATTTTGAAAATCCAGCTCCAATTCAAACTAGTAATGCTGCTCACTAAGCAGTACAGTTAAATGTTGCAGCTTGTTTGTCAAGTATTCTAGTTCTTATCTAAGGCAGTACAAGGGTCCCTTCATGGTGTACAGCTGATCACCAGATTGCTTGAATACCAACATTCACACTACCAAATAACCTGCACTGTAAAAATATCCTGATCAAATAATGAATGTCTGGCCCCAATATGGAGGTTGAGACTATGAAGCAAATTGAGAAACTCCACAGTCTTATAAATATATAATTTTTAGAGTCTGAATGATAGTTAACTTGTTTGGAGGGAAGGAAAGCTACATGCATCCACTTAAGTATCTACTAAAGCTGGTCAAAACAAGTGATTCACCTATTACTGGCAGGGCAGACCTCCACCACACCCCTGGAGGTGGTGCTCTCATTTTCCTCCATTTCATAATAGATTGCCAGGTCACCATCAGGATTGTGTGAGAAATAATCAACCACCTGGGCGATATCAAACTTGCTATCCTGAAAAATAACATAATATCAGATAGGATTTTAAGCAAATATGTATAAATGACAGTATATGGAATTCAAAGTAATATAATAACCTTTGTGATTTCTTGAAACTTACTATGTGAATTCTATAAATGGACATGAAAAATTACACCACACATACTTTTTCCTTCTTTTCAAGAATTATACATTAAGGATCAGTGTTTAGATTTCCTTAAAAAATTGTTATAGGAAAAGAGTTACACAATATATGAAATAACCTAGTACCTGGAACACCATGTCTCCAGCAATGATGAGGATATCATAATCCCAGAGGTTTTTGGTGCGCAAAGTAAGCTCCAAGTCTGCCAAGGCCCCAAGGCTGTTAGCTGGTGTGGTGGAGCCATCATTAATAATATTGTCAACAGGAAAGTCCGAAGCTGTGGCCCAGCGTTCAAAATATTTATACTTGTCTGCATTGGTTACCAAGAAAACATCACTAAACAACTGGCGCCTGAAAAACAAACAAACATGGAATACAGTATAATCTATCATTCAAAACTATCTTAATCTTCAATGAAGCTGCTTTTAATGTGTCATTTCATAGAGTATGAATATTGGTTGTCTGCCAATACAATAGCTACCAATGGAGTAGCATCAATGAAGATTCAAAAGTCATCTTAATTCATTCCAAATCTAGAACATAAAATTGCATATAATTTGGCATTTCCAGTGATGAAGTGAGACTTACAAGTGTGATCTGCCAGACTCAACTCAGCCATTGGCATGCCAACCTTCATTCCACTATAATGCTTTGTGTTTTGAAAACACTAAGAAATTGAGGGAACAGCCATGGATTGAAGCCCTGACAGGACACTCAACATCCACACCTTACATGTGATGATGATCACCATGATCAAAGTGAGGTTTGGTCAATGTTTACTGTTCACCACTATAATACACTGACATGTTTAAATTCCATGTTCTGCCAATCACAAGGCATGTTGTGCAACTACAGTCTCTTCTTTTATTACACGAGGATAGGTTCATAGAAGGCAAGTGTAATTCAAATTTTGTGTAATTTGAATTGCATATTTTCATCAGGAGTAATGTTAATAGGCATGGTTATGTTCTACAAGCATGTATAAACACACAATACCAAAGAAATAAGCTAGTTAAATATATTTTACAAGTACATAAGAAAGCTGAAATATTATTATTATTTTTTTTATTTTTTATTTTTTTTAATCTTTTACCCATGGCGCCGGTAGGCTTCAGGGAGACCTTAGATGGTTGGCCTCCGCCCGTCAGTAGCGCGAGTTAGATTTTTTAAGTGACGCCTTGTTTCTTCTATTGATAGGCTCATGCTGCCAGTGGAAGCTCCTCGCGCATATAACGTTGCAGTCCCGGCGAGGATGGTGTTATGGCAGCATGTGGGTGATTTTAGGCCATTCGGCGGTAGTAACGAAGAAAAGTGGCCAGCCCGTGCCGAGGCTCGAACGCGGGACCCTGAGCTGGTATGCCCGACCGCTAACCACTAAATAAATATTAAAGATATACGGTGGACAACAGGCATACTGGGACAGGTGTGTGTTGGCGGTGAGCAGTTGACTTAAGCGGTAGGAGAGGGAGGAGCAGGGGAGGCAGGAGGTGAGGCGGTAGGAGAGAGAGAGGGAGGGGAAGGGTTGTCAACTTCCTCAGAGTTGGTGGTGGGGGAGTGGCAGAGCTGACCCGTGGTAATGATTGTGGTGCATGCTTCCTAGATAGCAGTGCTGAGTAGAGGGTCATCAGAATCACTTGTTTTTGATGAGAAGTGGGCATGAAGAGTTGCCTGCTGTGCAACCCTCCTCTTTTCTTGCAAAATTTCCTTGTAGCAGGCAACACCTTGCATGACCCTTTGGTACGTCAAGCCAGGCATACTTAAAGATAACTACATGCACCTACATTTTTTCGCGCATTATTCTTGTAATTTGAATTCTAAAAAATTATTATTGATAACAGGCGTTATTCCAATTTCGCGTATTCTAAACACGTGTAAAAAAAGAATCCAATGAATATACCTACCACACAGCCTTTACCACACCAAGCAATCTCTACTCAGGCTCATGCTGCACCTTTATCTATATATGTGCTGTTTCTCCTTTTATAATGTTTTCCATTGCCATTGATTGTGAAGATGAAGTGCTCAAAACTACCAGGAAGCATTAGAGAAATTATGAAGTAAGCAAACAAAATGTAACTTAAAGGAAGAATGACATTGGTAGGGTACACCTAAAGAAACACATATGTGCTCTATCACTCAGAACAGCTTTTGGTTAGGTTGCCATGGTGATGCTAGATGCCTCATTATGTATTTACTTAGTTGTAACACAGGAAAAGAGCTACTGCCTCATCTCCATATCTTACGCTGTCCATCCAGACTTTGAATTATTGAATATTCTTAACATGGACCATTTCTATATCAAAGTTGTTATATATATATATATATATATATATATATATATATATATATATATATATATATATATATATATATATATATATATATCTATGTTACTGTATGAGAAGTTGCAGTTTTTGCTATCCTTCTTTCAGGTTATTATTTCCATGACCTTCTGTATCTCTTGAGTACTATACAAACAGATCTTCTCTATCCACTTTCCATTTCCTTCAAAGCTGATACACTGCAATTTGATCTTTTTACCTTTCTTCCAGTGGTGGGTGATTCAGTACATGTGTGTGTTTATCTAATTGTAGTGTACAGGGCCTTTATTTTATACATAGTGAACATTCTTTGCTACAATCCCTTCTTTCAATCCATTCCAAATGTCTATGATTGTGTATAAAACTGTATTTATTGACATTACTCATGCATTTAGTCTTTCCCAATCTGTTCTTGCGTCCCTTTAAATTGCCTGGTCCTCTCTCTGACTGAGCGGAAAGTCTCTTCTGTCCACCTCCTCCATGTTGTTTATTAGCTTACATAATGTCCAAAAGTTTCCTCTTTCTCTTCTTGCTTCTGATGTTGGTAGAAAAATTCCTATCAATATTTCTTTATGTTAGGCTTGCTAAGCCTGCGAACAATTTTGTTAATGTTCTTTGTATTCTTTCTAGTTTTCTCTAGCATTTCTTTTATGTGAAGGGACCAAACATTTCTTTTATTTTCCAGTTTTGGTCTTATCATTATTCTTATTATTTACATGTCCAATCCATATAATGAAAAGCCATCCTCACATTTGTTAACATTATGTACGTGGTGTCAAGATTGTAACCTAAAGGAAATGTACTATGTTTGTGCTGTCCTGATTCCATATCTATTATTACAAAAATCAACTATATAGTTGTGAATGCTCTAAGCTCTCACTACCTCTTTTTCTAAAATATTCCATATATCTTTTACTTTTAACAAAAAAACTATATATTTCTTTATATCCCCTTCCTCTTCTCTTATCCTGAAATAAAAGACAGTTTATATGTAATGGTACTTCTTAACCCTTCATCAATCTAAATATTGATATCATATCACCTCTCTGGTAGGAGAGGAGGGCCATTAGGAAGGTGGAAGGATAGGATAAAGGAATACATGCATAAAAGAGGTGCTGATTGAGGGCATGGACTTAATCAACCATGTATTCCTTTATCCTATCCTTCCATCTTCCAAGTGGCCTTCCTTTCCTACCATAGGTAATAGAAGAGGTGACATGATATCAATATTTAAATTGATGAAGGGTTTAGAAGTACAATTACACATAAATTGTCTATTATTGTAGGATAAAAGAAGAGGAAGGGGACATGACTAATAAAGACCAGATGTTTGAAAATATAGAGAAATATATAGTTTTTTGCATATGGAGAGATGGAGGTTCTTCTGTTATGGTCACCACCTTTTGGATGTATCTCTCCTTATGACCAAAGGTCTGTCCCATAGGTTGAGCAGCTGATAAAACAGTTGCTAACAGTAATGTCATGGAAAACCCTTGTCTCCTGCCTCACTATGAGCACATCCTGGTCTGTGGCTGGAGAGATATGAAACTTTATCCATGTTACTTTTTATCATAACAGAATGAAAGTATGAATAGATGTATGTAGGATTTGTTTCCCGGAGTTGGTGCCAAGGCGAGGAGAGACGCCTTGGGCAGTTCCCGCCAACACACTGTACGTAATGGAGGTCTATTATACTCAGACTGCCTTTCATTGCACCTCTTACATGGCACAGTTGAGTTTGGACGTACAGGCTCTTATCTAGCAGGCCTGACAATGAGACCAGCATGGCTCCACCACATCCATGCTTCCCTACATCTTCAACAGCACGCCGAGGCCCAGGTATACTAGGCGGAGGCTCCATGCGCTTACAGCAACAAGCTGCCATAAACACACTACTTGCTTAGATGGCAACGTTGGCAGCAAACAGCCATTGGTGCTGCACCCACTCAGGTCATGAGGCCTTCCATTGCGGTTGCTTCTGAGAAGTGCAAGACAGAGATGGCACCAGCAGCGTTCAGGACGTGGCGCAAATCCATGGACTCTTGGATCACATTGAACGCATGGCCTCAGCTCACAACTGTCCTTCACATCCACCTGGCCTGCGTCCCTGCCCTTCAATGGATGATCAACTCCAGGTTCCCGGACGATCAGTGGAAACAGCTGTCACCCAAGGAGGCCCTGGACACCATTGGAGGCTTGGTGCTGCGGGCGTCAAACCAGGCCGTGCAGTGGTGTAAGTTTTTCGACAGCAGACAGGATGAATGGGAGCACATGAAAAGGTATTTTCAGAGGTGCTTTCAGGAGGCTGTGGTGTGAGTTTCAGTGCCCTTCATGTTGCAGTGATCTCTCTCAGTACATGCTGCTTCGCAAGCTTGTGGTGGGCTTGAAATACACAGTGTTGAAAGAGAGTTATTTCAGGCTTACGGTGATTATAAGAGTGTGGAGGAATTGAGAGATAAGTGCACATCTTTTGAGGCAGCAGTGAGAGATGCGGGCTACCTGTATTGTACGCCTGGCTGCGGGGCCGGCCCAAAGGCGAGCGGTGTGAGTGATGATGACGTCACGGGTGAGCCTGAGGTAGTGGGTGCCCGCCCCACAGACACCCGCGGCCGTGCCCGCTGTAGTTACTGTGGTAGTGTTCATATCCCTGGCAAAAGCTCTTGCCCTGCGAATGGAGCTGTTTGCCGTTCCTGCTCCAAAGTCGGGCACTTTAAAAGGTGTTGCAGAAGCAAGCTAGCCCCCAGTGCGTTGGTGGTGTCTGGCGCAGTGACGGCTCAGGTATCGCAGCACTCAAGGCTGGTGGTGTCGATTCCCAGGCCCATCGCCTACTTCGGTGCCCGCTGTTGCCGATACCGGTGCTATGGTGTGTGTGTGGCTGACCCTACTCCAAGACCTGGAACTCCACCCGAGGCGGCTTCAGACATACAAAGGATTGAGGGACGTAGCAGACAAACAGTTCCAGTGCCTTGGGTCGGCTCCGTGCCGCATCAGTATGGGCGGGGAGGCCTCGACTCAGGATGTCTACTTTGTGGGTACAGCCAAGGCCCTTTACCTGTCACTCGAGGCATACAAGAGCCTCGGCCTGATTCCTGATGACCTTCTCCATCACCTGTGGGCTGTGGCCATAGTGGGTGGGCTGCATGTCACCAAGGACCCGAGCACCTTGGGTGATAACCTTCCCCTGCCACCGAGCGAAGTGCCCCTGTCGCCAGTGGAGGAGAATGTAGCAAGATTAGAAGAATGGCTGCTTAGACACTTCTCGTTTACAGGTCTCTGTTACCAGTCATAGGTGTTGGCCCCCACTGCATCCATTTGAAACCTGGAGCAGTGCTCTACGCTTGCCGTACTCCTGCTTCCGTGCCCAAGCACTGGGAGGCGGAGGTGAAGGCTCAGGTAGAGGAGGACATCAGGAGAGGCGTCATTGAGTCGGTGCCCGTCGGTGAAGCCACGGAATGGTGCGCTAGAATGGTGGTAGTGGCTAAGAAGAATGGCCAACCCAGACGCGCTGTGGACTTCCAGCACCTCAATGCTAGTTGTTTGAGGGAAACCCACCACACAACAGCCCCGTTTGACATGGTCTCCGGAGTCCCAATGCAATCATTCAAGACTGTCGCAAATGCCTTCTGGGGGTTCCACCAGGTGGAGCTGCAGGAGGAAAGCAAGTGCCTAACAAAATTCATCACACAATGGGGTTGCATCTGGTATCGTAGGACGCCCATGGGGCACTGCTTAGCCTCTGATGCCTACAAAGAGGTTTGACGACGCAATCCAGGATGTGCCATGGAGATACAAGTGTGTGGATGACACTTTCCTCTATCATTCCAGCATAGAAGAGGCGTTTTGGCACACTTATGAGTTCCTGGAGAAGTGTGCCCGGGAAGGAGTGACGCTGAAACCCGAGAAATTCAAGTTCTGCAGATGAGAGGTTTTTCTCCTCGGCTGGAACTGCTACCAACCATCCTCTGAATGTCTGAGGGTCATCAAGGACTTCACGAAGCCAGAGCAGCCATCGATAACAAACATCAGGACGTGGTATGGCCTGGTCAACCTTTCCTAGCAACCGCACCTGTGATGGAGCCCTTCCGCGAGCGGGTATACTGGGACGACCAGCTAAGCCATAGGTTCCTTCAGGCACAGGACACCATCTGCCAGCTGGCCAGGCAGGGCTTGTGTATTATGACAAAAGCAGGCCCACGGCAGCTGTGACGGACTGGAGCAGATAGGGCATTGGTTTTGTCGTCCTGCAGCAGTACTGTGCCTACACGTATCCAGACACACCATTCTGCTGCAAAGGAGGTTGGCGACTAGCTCTGTGTGGGAGTCGGGAACTCAGCAAAGTGGAGGCAGGTTACGCTGCAGTGGAAGGCGAGGCACTAGCGGTGGCATGGTGCTTGCACAAGGCCAGGTTATTTCTTCTCGGGTGCCCAAACCTCATCCTGGTAACCGATCACCGCCCACTGGTTGGCTTGTTTGGGGACAGGGCACTCACAGACGTGGTAAACTCATGCCTGTTCAGGCTTAAGGAGAAGACGCTACTCTACAGGTTCACCATGAAGTACCTACCAGGCAAGCGGAATTGTGCTGCGGATGCCTTGTCACGTTTCCCCTCCATCAAGGCGACTCCCGACATGGGGGACACGGAGCTAGAGGATGATTAGCAAGCTGCAGTGTGTGCAGCCACAGTTACAACAACACTGAGTGAGGACGGCTGGGCTGAGGCTGCCGTCAAGACAGCTAAGAGGCTACTCAGAAGTAACACCGGGCCTAGAGGCAGCCTGGATAATAACAAGACTTCACAAGCCTTGCTACAGTACCTAAATACATCTCTATGAGAGATTAACAAGTCACTTGCACAGTTTGCTACAGGACGTCAGCTTCGGGATGGAATGCCAGTGGCCAAGGTGCACTACCGAGTAGATAAACACTGGTGACAAGTGCTCCGCGACTCGGGGCGCTGAGGCTCAGGAGGAAGTCCTAGCACGTGAGAAGCCGTCCCGTCACTTGCCTTCGCTACGGGTGGGTGAGCAGGTTAGGATGCAAGACTCTGTCTCCAAGCTGTGGAACAGGTTGGAGACAGAGTCTCCAACCTGTTTGGTTGGGCATGGTGGTTGAAGCCTGCCCACACAGGCAGTATGCAGTTAGGCTGGCTGGGGGGGTAGATGTATGGTATGGTATGAGTTGGTGCCAAGGCGAGGAGAGACGCCTTGGGCAGTTCCCGCCAATATACTGTACGTAGTGGAAGTCTATTATATTCAGACCAGGAGATTGCCTTTTATTGCACCTCTTACAATGTAGAAGACAGTGACGATAATTGACTCTCAGTGAAAATTATAGACTTAAGGAAGGCAGCAGGTGGAAGATACAAGATACACAATAGCTGATAGGCGGTGTGCTTTCAGACAAGTGCATCCATCTAAGTTCCCAGAAAAAAATGAACAAGTTTTCATCTGAGCAAATGAATGTGGGATTAGGAGGTGCTGTAACATTATTCATATTAAAGTTATTAACCAATCCAAAATCCATTAATATGTATTATGTACACTTTGTATTGATCTCATGAAATTAATGTTTCTGTCGGTGTTTGAATATACTCGTCATGATCTAACTCTTTAAGCCTTGAGGAAAGTGTTCTGATTGCTTGGCACATAAACATTACATAAATCCATGTCATGTACTAATGTGAATATAGGAAGATGCATTTTGGTGTGGAATGAATCTCAAAATCATGAATCAGGTGTAGAAATTAAGAAATTCCATCAAATGTTGTGATTTTATTCTTTGATGAACGTACAAGAAAAAGTAATAATAAATAGCACACGAGAAGCTGCAAATGAATACTCTATACAATGATGTTACTACACCCTCACATTCCCTCATACCTGTTGATGGCCTCCCACCAGTGATCCAAAGTTCTCTTGCCTTGAGGGGAAGGCAGAAGGGCTTTGGGAACACCTTTCAAGTGTGCATATTTACCAGTCTGGTCATCCTGGAGACAAAATTAACATCAGATTTGAAGCAAAATGTAGAACCAATAATCAAAAGGGAGGGGTGTGGACTCCTACACTCAACTCAAGTGTGAAAGTGTGAGAATAAAAGTGAATGAAATATGTATGAGAGGGGAAAATTACATACTTAAGATTGTTACTATGTATGGACATGTTTATACAGAGGAATTAATGAAAATGGAATGATACTGGTGGATGTTCTAATATCAAAGAGAAGTAGGTAAGGATAATGGTAGGCATGACTGAAATGATAAGAAATGGTATATTGTAGGAAGATGGAGTAAAGCTCTCGTATAATTATTATAACAGTAAAATTGAGACTGTGGAGGCTTGTGCAGAGAACTATTCTTTTCTTAAATGCTTTTTTTTAAGGTCCATCACATACTCTCCATTCACAGCTCTGATCTCTTCACCTCCAACTTCCACATTCATATCCCCAAGCAGAAATATCCTCTTTATGTTCTCGAAAATTTTCAAGCATTCTTCTAAGGAGACTCACCGAGAAGGGTTGACTATACAGAACCACAGTCACCAATGCACCAGATGAGAACCAACGTACAGTTGTAAATAAGGAAACTACTCCAGGGACAGATGTAAATAAACAAAGTGTTAAGAAAAGTGATAAAGTATTAACTTGTAAGCTTATGAATGCCAGAAGCATTATTAACAAAATGTTGGAACTTGAAAAAATGGTTTATGAAGAGGATCCAGATATTATATTAATAAGAGTCATGGACAAATAGCTATATCCCACTTGCAGAAATCAACATTCCTGGTCATGAAATTATAAGGAAGGACAGAGTAAATAGAATAGGTGGTGGTTGTGTAGCATATTTTAGAGAAGACATAAGAGCAATAGCTTTGGAGGAATTAATGAATGATAACACGGAATCAGTGTGGTGTAAAGTGAGAGTGGAAAGTGGGGACATTGCAATAGGTGTGTGTGTGTGTGTATGTGTGTGTGTGTGTGTGTGTGTGCTACCATAGTACATCACCAACAAACGAGGAGGAAATAAACTTACATAGGAAAATAGAGGAAGTATGTAGGAAATTTGACCAGGTGTTGATTTGTGGAGATTTTAATCACAACACTATTGACTGGGAATTGTTGCATGCTGGTCAGGAAGGGGAAGCTTTTTTGAAATTAGTGTTGGACAAATTTTTTACACAACATGTGAAGCAGCCAACAAGAGGAAGGAATATATTGGACTTAGTATTGAGCTCAGATCCGGTACTGGTGAATAACTTCGAGGTATTAGCTCCTCTGGGATCAAGTGATCATAATGTGGTGATTTTTGAAATAAATATTGACTGGGGAAAAGAAGCTTGGGAGAAATATTACTATGATTACAAAAAAGCTAGGTACAAGGAAATGAGAAGAGAATTTGCAAAGATAAAATGAAAAGAGGTATTTCAAAGCAAGAACGTATCAGAAATGTGGAGAATATTCTCTTTATGTTCTCGAAAATTTTCAAGCAGAAATTTCTTCAGTTCACCTCAAACAGTTATGCCGCTGAATTACAGAAAAAAACTAACCATACCTTAACTTATATTGACAAATAACAGACAGAACCTTTGGTAAAGATTCGGAAGACGGACCAGTCTGTTTTTTGGACAAAGCAACTTTTTTCTGATATATTTTGATGTATTTTGAATTAATCTGATGTTTGTTTGTTATGCCATGCAATTAAAAAAATTATTTTTTTTACCCAAGGTAAAAATTGCCACAAAAAAAGTCAGATTAATTCAAAACCATCAAAATCAATAAGAGAAAAATTGCTTTAAGTAATCCTAAGCAAACCTAATTAAATCTAACTAACCAAAGCAAACCTAATTAAAATTGCTTACGTTAGGTTAGGTTAGGTTTAATTAGGTTTGCTTAGGATTACTTAAAGCAATTTTTCTCTTATTGATTTTGATGGTTTTGAATCAATCTGACTTTTTTTGTGGCAATTTTTACCTTGGTTAAAAAAAAAATAAATAAATAAATAAATAAATAAAAAAATTGCATGGCATAACAAACATCAGATTGATTCAAAACACATCAAAATCTATCAGAAAAAAATTACCTTGTCCAAGAAATAGACTGGTCCGTCTTCCGAATCTTTACCGAACCTTGTTCAAACCAAACTAAACTTTACTTTTCGATGAGAAGGGCAAAACAAAAATATTCACATTTGTTTCTGTAGTTCAGCGGCATAACTGTTTGATGTAATCTGAACAAGTTTCTGAGGTTGAATTTGCAGTGCATTATAAAGGTAACGAGATATCGAGTGGTTAAGGAAACGAACCTTTACCAAATATTATTCTGATCGGTTTGGAGGCGTTGTTCTACAGATTAACCCACATTTAATATTCAAAATACTCAGAAAGACAAGATCTACACAATGAACTAGATAAGAATATATTATGTTCCGGATGTCGTTTTCCGCAATAATACCGATAATCCAAGTTTCGCGTTACCACTGCCAGCTGTCTGCTACACTCATGCCTTCCTACCATTAATAAGTTACGGAATAACACTGCTTCCACGTACCTCAATTTCTTTGCTGAGTCTCTGGGCGTGACCAGCCGTGAAGATGACACAAACCAAATTACGACCCTGAAACCAATAAGAGTATATAGTAAGTGTAGAGCCGTAACTACTGTCATGATAATTCACCTCCAAATGACGGCCACACGTTTACTACTTTGGATGTTCTTTAAACTTGTGTTTACTGGCAAATAGTTTACTTTAACGGAGCGTGTCTGCTAAAAGATCCTTATGTTATGCTATTAAATGTGTTCTACAAGGCCTGACCACCATTCTGCTTTCGTATATAACTGTGTTGTTGTTGCGGCGGTGCACGTCACCTCAACACTCAACCATTACTACTTCACTTTGCATTTCAAGTCCTCAACACTCAACCATTATTACTTCACTTTGCACCTCAAAACATCATCATATTTGTTGTGCGGTTTACAGGCAATGATATACAAATATACAAAAATATACAAATTAATTAATTATTTATTAAAAACGTAAACAATAACGATAAGAATAATGATGATCATCAGCCGTATTATGCTTCCAAGAAAGGTATACTGTGGCGCTTACTTTTTTCATTGCATTAATTGTCATGCATTTGAAAGGTGTACCTGGTGCTAGGGTTCAACAGGTAGGGTGCAAGGTGTGCTTGGTGCTAGGGTTCAACAGTTAGGGTTGCCTCTCAGCGTGAAGCCTCAACAGTTTGATGGTTGGGTGTCGTGGGAAGCTTACCTTGCCACATTTCATCCCTTGTCATGTCAGAACAGGTGGCATGACCAGTAGAGTCCACTGAGTCCACTCCTATACAATGGTAACGCGTGTTATGACTGGAGTCCTTTGATGCACTCAGTACAACCTCCCTCTGTGTGCCGTTCACCATTCACCAAGTAGTAGTGTGGAAGGAAGGGCTGCTCCAATGCTTGTATGGTGTTTATTTCTTCCGTAACAGTATTTATCAAGATCATTACATTCTAGATGTTCAATATTATAAGGGTGGAACACGACAGTAAAATGATATAAAAACAAACCTTCCGCGGATTGCTTCATCTTACAGTGGCGTGAGAAAGTCGCTATCCACTTTTGTGTATGACTATACGTATATACATATTATAGAAGGAGATTTTTCCCCTGATGGCATCGGTGATTCAATCTCTCACACATTACCCTTAATCTTCTAAAGTATCTACAACTCACCTAGCGTTATAGTCATATGTGAATATTTTCTATCTATTTCTATCATTGCAGACCAGCGGTGTTCGAATCCACGCCTTGTCGGTTGGCATATTTACAGTCTTGCTGAATAGCTAAAACGCGTCATCGTGACGTCACATTAACGCTAGAGTTGTCAAACACCTGCATAATGGGCCTTGTTGTGTTAACTCCAGCGTTAACGTGATGTCACGATGAGGCAGTTTAGCAAAACTTTTTTTTTGTAAATATGCTGCTGGGTGGCAGACGGAGTGTGTGTGAGTGTGTGTGAGTGTGAGTGTGTGTGAGTGTGAGTGTGTGTGTGTGTGTGTTTGTGTGTGTGAAAATTGGTTGATAAAAACACCATTCATCTACGATATGGAGGCCAGAATGTGTCTGAAAACCAGCTAGCCTCTTAAAAAACATTCGCTACAACTTTATCCTCCATACCATTAAACAAAGCACGAGAGTAGTTCACAACGCTTAGAATGTTCATATTTAAGATCCTATAGAAGACAAAGGCATGCTTATCCTGGGTGACTAATGATATCTTGCACCAATTTCTTTCTCTGCCAAACGATACCGCGGCTTAGACCTTTAGCTGAGACCTTGAAGGATATACGTGTATCTTCTTAATTAAAACACAATGACCCGAAAAACTATTCTTGGGCCATGATGCAAGAGAGAAGGCTGACATATCCACATACCTGCTACATTTGGATCTCTCAAGACTTTCAGAATTTGGCTTTTGAATACATGAGAATACATAAGAATACATGAGAAGAACAGACACCAGAAGATCTATTGGTCTATGACTAGGATAACTGCTGTACTATATACTACTACAAGTACACTAAGAGTTTGAGAACAGGATAGAACAGAACATCGAACATTTATTCAACAAACATTATGATGTCGTCGCATTGAGAACATATTTTGTCAAGTGTTAAGTAATGGATCCCAGGAGGAGAGTTTAGACGTCTAGTACAGGCGGTGTATAGATCTGATGGGTAGCATACTTACTATTTCAGTTATTTCTAATTCAACGGAAACACCTGAAACCTAGTATAGATTTCATCCACACTGCACACTTGTTATCTATTGACTACATAAGTACCATTGGAATTATGCTCCATTACAGTGGTCACTTTCTATCTTATCAGATACTTTTGAGGCCAATAAGATTGGTTACATTTACTTGTTGGAAGAAGATAACTATTGATTGGGATGAGAAGAATTTCAATTGTTTCTCAGTAAGGCAAGTGGAAGAAGCTGATTCAGAACTTTAAGAATTACAAAACACAGTCGTTCACTGATTTCCCCCTAATTTTACTCGTCAAAGTGTTAGCCAAGAGGTGTAGCCACCATGCAACTTTATAATGTCAGCTACAAAATACCAATTAAGAGAGGTGTTAGGCAAAGTGATACTATTTTTCCTAAACTGTTCACTGTGCTATTAGAGGTGTCTTTAAAAAAATTTAGCTTGGAAAGAGGCAGGAATTAAGAAAAGTTCAGAATACCTTGATAATCTTAAATTTTCTGATTATAATGTTTTGATGAGCGAATCTACAGACAAACTACAGCAGATAATTTTTTCGATTCCACAGGGAAAGCCAGAAAGTGGTATGAAAATAATTATGAAGAAGACACAGGTGATGTTCAACCACTACATACTCGACCATGCGGAATTAAAGTAGAGGATGAAGTTTTAGAATGCGTTCAGGAACATATCTACTTAGGACAGAATAGTGAAAGTCCAGTTCATGAAAAAAATATATCAAATGAAGAATAGGGATGTTGATAATGTTAATAATAATGTTGATGATAATAATGATGTATCCGTGGTGGTAAACCCTTCACACCTATATTTGCTCAGGAATTAAAAAAGTTACTGGTGGCAAGAGTTTACTGATCGAGAGCTTCCTTCATGATTTTAAGAACAATATCAACATTATCGGGCGTGCAGTTGTACCCCAGGAGGCCTACACGCCACACCTGGCCAGCACTGGGTCCCAGCCCTCCGCTGATCTCCACTTGGTACCTCGAGGAAGCATTAAGCTGTGTTAGTTTGGAAAGAAAGCTTTATTGCAACTTAAAGAATAAGCACCAAAGTAGAAGAGACAATATAAAGGAGAAAAAACCCATGAGACTCACATTGGGATTGGAAGTAGGAAAGAGGGATCTGCGTGTGATGTGTTAGTATAAGTAGCGATGAGTGGAATGTATAGAAGAGGCAAGAAAGGGGGGAGGACTATGTGAGGGAGAATCTAATGTCAAATAGCATTCTATATGACAACAATTATTAACAATCAGATCTCTTGAAGAAGTACTTAGAAAAAGGGGGGGGGAGTTTTGAAATTTTAGCAGACAACTACATATTACATATTCAAAAAGTAAGTATGAGCTAACTACACTGCTATAGAACCAAACTTTTTATATAAGTAAACATGCAGTGAAACTAAAGGGAACCCACTTACTTGGTCATGAAGTATTTTGTAACCTTCATCCAATCCACTCCATCTGGAACCTTGATGGTGGTGACAGTTGGTGTTCTCTTAGCAGGGTCACTGATAAACAACTGCAGACCAAGAGCAGCTAAACCCTCGTGCAGCCTCTTAGCACAGGCAGAGTGGCGGGCCCAGAGGCGGTCCAGACCTTCCTCACACACCAGGGACAGGGCTTCCCGCAGAGCATAAACTGAGCTGACTGGACCAGTGTGATGATACCTGTGACGGACATTTGACGAGACTGAAAAAACTTATATATGTGAATCCAGTTGCAGTATTATGAAAGTAGTAGTATTGTAGAATATAACATACATAGGCTGGGAAAGTACGATTGAAAAAGAATAACAAATGTGTTCTTTTCATTAACATATAAAATAATACATTTTAATATAATGAATCTTACTCATGGTCCTGGTAATACTGCAATAATTCAACACACACACACACACACACACACACACACACACACACACACACACACACACACACACACACACACACACACACACACCCACACACACACACACACACACACACACACACACACACACACACACACACACATGGTTGTTTCTTATATTAACAGGTCATACTCAAATCTGGGAAAAAAGGAAGAACTTACAACAATGAAGGCTTACCTGCGAGGGGCTTCGTCACAGCCCCAGTAATTCGCCAGCCCGATGATGTCTGAATAGAAGCTGTGTATTGGTGTCTTGCGAGAATTCACTTTTGCCCTGGGAAACAAAAATGGTGCCAAGAAATACAATTCATCTAGTCTTTAAAACATTAATTTAAATGTTAAATATGCATCTAGTTATTTTCCCACATTTTTTCATATTCTTAAGTCATTTGCAATGTTTACTCGTTTGCTGTATACGGTTTCAGTCTTAAAACGTTAATGAAAACAGAAATGTTCCCACAAATTATGGAAGACAGACGTTGAATGCTGAATTGAAGATTATGAAAATAAACCAAACATGGACTGGATAGTGGATACGTACATGGCTCGATCACTGAAGGCGATGGGGGCCATGGATGGGGGAGCAGAGATGACCTTCTGAGTGCCTGTGTACACCACATCCACACCCCAGTCATCCATGAAGAAGGGCACCCCGCCTAGTGAGGCCACAGCATCAACAGCAAGCAGTGTCTTGTACCTTAAAGTACACCAATAAGGTATTCGTAACTTTGTTCAATAATGTTGCAACGGGCAGTAAGAAATGATCTGATATATGTTTTGTACTGCATAATGGCACCTACTTCAGACATGATTCACTGCAAAGCCTTTAACAATATCTCCTCAGGGGCCTCAGCTTTTAGTAAATCAGCTTTAATGAAGAATAGTTTCCTGCATCATCGCTCAGTTTTCCTTTCCCTCTCATGTGCTTTTTTATTTATTTATTTATTTTTATTTATTTATTTATTTATTTTTGTATGGAGAACGTCTATGACATGTAAAGTGAGCCTCTTCCACATAGCCCTTCCTATGAATATATTAAACGTTGTCTGGCATTGAATATCAACCTTGGCGACCTCCACACCAGGCAGTAGTGCTGAGTCTGAGTCCAATTATTGCAACTAAAGTTAACGACTCTGAACCTTACAACCAAACCAGACGGACAAATAATGTATCCTTGTACCCACTTAAATATATGTTGTTGTATGAAAAACGTATGTAAGAAAATCGCATTCACCAGAAAAGGTTTGTGTGGTGGAAACAAACTTATTATGTGTAGTTTATATCCATCTTTGAATCTTAATATGTAATTAAGAAATTGATCTGGGAATGTACATGACTGACTTATACGTACATGCAAACGGTCATAAATCAAGTCCTACACTGTAAAAAAAATAAAATGACGGGCAGCTTACTTTTGACACAGTGATCCCACGCCTTCAAGGGGCTGCAGGGCACCAGTCGAGGACTCGCCTTGCACCAGGAACAGAACAGTTGGTTTGTGCTCCTCCAGGGCTGCCTCCAACTCATCCAGACTGAACACATCTCCAGCAGGTTTCTTTATTGTGCGAACAACGGCCCCTGGTGTGAGGTGAAACCATTTACTAAGTGGGCTTAATATGACACATTTGCAATTATTTATCAACCTTAATAACAATAGTTTGTCAGCAAGGCGTGTAGCTTGGGTATTTATATCATTCACCTTGACTACGTAATCATACTATGCTCATACATGTTAGTGTGATACAGAACAATGTCATTATACGAATATTTTGTTTCCGCAGTGTGTTTTTGCTGTGACCAAACCATTTCCAAACTCTACACTATCCATGAGCCTTACATAATGTTCGTTAAAGGTCAGCTGCAGAAATCAGAAGGAACATGCAATCAGCGAAGCAACTCAATTCTTGCCATGCTTCTAAACTAACCAAACCAAAATCAGTCTTGAAGTGATTTACCAAAGCATGACAAACATATATTTTTAAACATCTGATTAGCAAGCAAAACAACAATGGTGAGTGCAGTACCGATGGCAGCTTTATAACCAGAACAATCAGCCTGCTCATGCAACACGGTCACACAAGACAAATAAGGTCTGGTAAGATTGGGGGAAGCATTTGATTGCCTGAAGTAGGGTGCCAGTCCATCTTGTGGGATGTGAGTTAAAAAAAATTCGCCGTAACGAAAAGTATTGCCAAGGGCAAACAAAAATAGTCTAAAAAATAAAATCCTGCTTGTCACCAGACCCTGAACAAAAGACAGTAGGAGAAATAGAGACAGAGGATGGAGGTATCAACTATCTACTCGATATAACCTTCCAGATAACTATATCCTCTTCTTCAATGACACTCAACTTCCCCTTTCCTCCACATTAAACACACTCGGTCTATCTTCAACTAAAAATCTAAACTGGCAATTTCATATCTCTATTCTTGCTAAATCAGCTTCCAAAGAGTTAGGTGTCCTATGGCGTCTGCGTCCATTTTTCTCTCCTTCCCAGCTGCTTACTTTGTACAGGGGCCTTATCCGCCCATGTATGGAGTATGGTTCTCATATCTGGGGGGGTTCAACTCACACAGCTTTACTAAACAGGATGGAGCCTAAAGCTTTTCGTCTCATCAACTCTCCTCCTCTAACTGACTGTCTTGATTTTTTAAGTCACCAACGAAATGTTGCATCTTTATCTCTTTTCTACGGGTATTTTCATGCTAACTGCTCTTCTGAACTTGCTAACTGCATGCCTCCACCCATCCCGTGGCCTCGCTGCACAAGACTTTCAACTTCTTCTCATCCCTATTCTGTCCATCTTTCTAATGAAAGAGTTAACCAGTATCTTCACTCTTGCATCACTTACACTGGTAAACTCTGGAACTCTCTCCCTTTGTCTGTTTTTCCACCTGCCTATGACTTGAATTCTTTCAAAAGAGGAGTGTCAAAACACCTCTCACACTTAATTGGACTTCCACCCCCTGCCTATACTTCTCCTACTGTCCTCTTTACAGGGTCTGGCGACAAACGGGATTTTTTTTAACCTATTTTTGTTGTCCCTTGGCCAGTACCCTTTTAATATAAAAAAAAATATATATATATATATATATATATATATATATATATATATATATGTATATATATATATATATATATATATATATATATATATATATATATGTATATATATATATATATATATATATATATATATATATATGTATATATATATATATATATATATATATATATATATATATATATATATATATATATACATACATTAATTCCTTTCTTCATTTTATTGCGAGAACGTTCGAGAACATTTCTCCGCGTGTTGGGTGGAGTGGTGGAGTGGTAAAATGATATACTCGCACCAGTCATTGTATAGTTAATCACCACCGCATGGCTACACATTAGGTCACCGTTATTGTATAGAAACTATAGACGAACCACCACCGCTTGGCTACACATTAGGTCACCCAATAGAACTGTTTAAACCACTTCAAAACCATATAATATTCATGACCGAGAAGTTCAAGTCATATATTTAACTATACTCTGGAATGATAGAATCATCAATATAACATTATAATCCCAAACATAGTATACAAAAGTGTTGAAGGGTAATACTTTTCCTTACCATGCCTCGTGGCCATATCACCAGCCCGTTCACCCCAAATTCCATTTTCGGCAATCAAGATGACGTCACCGGGTTCCAGCAGATTACACATGGTAGCGTCCATCCCAGCATGTCCCGTGCCGCTCACACAGCACACCACAGCACTCCTAGTTTGGAACAGGTAACGTAGGCCTTCTTTCACTTCATCCATTATCTGCACAACACAAGTAATGACATGGTGATAAGACCCTGGCCTTGCACTCTTACAACCAACAACTCACTGATATCCTATCTGAGTGCCTTAAGTGATCTACAAGATCTCCATTAACCATAGTTTTCATTGTCGTTCCGTGTCAAGAGAGACATGGTGGGTAGCATGGATCTTTTTTGAAGCCCACTTTTAATAGTTTACAATGGTAGACTCTACTGAGGCTTTACCATGCAACCTGTGGAACGGCCGTTGGCTATCAGCCGTCTACACACTACACACTACACACTACACACTTGTCACTCCCATCCTCCCACATTCCTCGCCCCTTCTATGATTCGACCACTGTTGACGATGATCATCTAATTTATTAAGACTCTAGGAGAACACATGGGACACCAGAAAACCCATAATTGTATGAGTCATATTTTCTTTTAAGCCTGGCATGATCGCAGATATCACGTGACATGTTGGGTTGTGCAAAATATGCCACAAAAACCAATAATAGGAGAGGCGTGAAGGCAGCATCCTTGCAATCATTACTCCTCAATACAAGGTCATTCGAGAGAGTAGCAGTTCAGTTGACACTGTGGAACCATTACTACCCTGGCAACTAATGGATCAAAAAGTACCTCCTCGTTTCCGTAGATTTCAGTACACACTCGCATGTGGCAATAAAGCTACTACAGTGGTCGAGGCTTTAGCATGAATATTTTGTCGTGTAGGCATCTCCTAAGAGGTGCTTAGCGATCGTGTCACGTAGTTCACATCGACCATGATGGACGAGACCTAAAAGCTAATATCTGTGAAGGAGTTCAACACTACCTCTTGTCACTTTTTATACAATGGTTTGTGAAAGGTTCAATGGTACACTTAAAAAATAATGCTGAAACTGTTGGCTGCGGAACAACCTAAAGGTTGCTTCGCTTTTGTTTACATACAGAGGCACCACAAAGCACCTTGACGTTCTCGCTCTTTGAACTATTCAATGGTAGAACTGAGCGAGGACCTCTCCATGTGTTGAGGGAACTATGGGACGACGACATGCTCAACCCTGACGTTCGTAATACATACGAGTACGTCATAAATATAGCTTACATGCTGATATGTAGTCTTCAAATAAGAACTCATGAGAGCACACTAAGTTCAAGAGTCAAACATCGTTAGGCACACTACAGCCTGGCCTGAAGCGAACAGATCTACTACATACTAGCACAGTAGGAAAGTCCGTATACAATCCCGGAAAACGTAACTGACCTAAATTATATCATATTTTTTGATGGAAAACATAAACATTTCCATGCAAACATGCTCAAGATATGTACACTCCTACTGCATCTTGTCCACAATATTGGATATGCTGAACACAAGTGTATATTTGAGTGCAATTAATTGTATTTTTCTCCTCACTGGCTGTACGGTTTTCGTCTCACCAAAATGAACTCTGGATGTAAGTGACCCAACAAGGGCTTCAGCATGGCCTGGTGGACCCGTTTGGGACTATTGGAAGGTCCAGGACCCATCAAAAGCTTACTGGGAACATTGAGGGGTTGTTTCAAGCACTCTGGCTGCTGGACTCTCACTCTGAAATGAAATGATAAAATTTGCACCGTGCTAATGATATAACCAATTAAATTGTTATGTGATGCTTTGTTACTCAAATGCATCGTCAAGTTTGAAGGAGAAAAAAAGTTATATGAACTAGCTTATCCTTGACTATAATGACTATAATGACTATAATGACTTAATGACTATAATGACTATAATGACTATAATAACTATAATGACTATAATGACTATAATGACTATAATGACTTGACTATAGGTGGCAAACTATTACATTAATTGCTTCACATATTGTGCATCATACTACTCTGAAAAGTTGAACTAACAAAAAATTTACTGCAAATGGTGACCACCTTTGTTTGCAATTATTTGTCTTTTCAAGGACAATGAATATAATAGTAATAAGAAAATCTGGTGAACAAGACTCAGTGATTAAGGTATAAGGGGAATGGTAAGGGTGTGTTGTCCTCGTACCACGAAAAATGATTGACCATGGTAACAATTGACCAAAAGGAAAGATGCTGAAAAAAATTAAATAAGTCACAAATAAATAAACAAAAAAATAGGAATAACTAAAAAGAAGATAAATAAATTAAAAGAAGAGGAATACAAAAAAAATGGATACTAAGAGGAATTAATAAAATGCAAAGGATAAAAAAAAATAAAGGAATTTAGAAAATAAGTAAAAATGAGAGGAATAACACGTCTTTTTCCTCTTCTTATCGTTTATCATCTTTACTATTATTCTCTTTACTTCTTTCATTATTCTCTTTATTCTCTTTCCTCTTCATATCAATATCTTTCCTCCTTCCTAGTGCAATGGGAAGACTAATAACTTTATGGAACAACAGCATCAAGAAGATATAATTCAATCATACAAACGTAGATCGCAGCAAGTGTGTGTGTGTGTGTGTGTGTGTGTGTGTGTGTGTGTGTGTGTGTGTGTGTGTGTGTGTGTGTGTGTGTGTGTGTGTGTGTGTGTGTGTGTGTGTTTATTAACGTTAGTTAACGTTAGTATATAATAACTTGATATATAACAAAGTTACCTTCATTATACAACTCATTTCTATAGAAGTATATTTTCTAAAATACGCTATTAATATGTACACTAATCAAATTGTAGAATAACAGGGAACTTTGACCTTCAGCAATGTCAATCAATCATTACTACCATATGCTCTTTTAACCACATGTACAATTAGGGCGGAGAAGTATACTTACCGACTGAAACAATATATTTAATGCATATATATATTTTTTTCCTCTTCACATCTTTTCTAGAACAAAAGTACATTTTTTAGTGTTGTGTGATGATGAATCTAATACCATTTTCTTTAATCTAAAGTGCAATTTACTATTTATTAGAAGGTTAATTATTGCAAGTTCATTTCCTTCGAAATATGTACTAAATAGCACATAGCTACGAACTATGGAGAGAGAGAGAGAGAGAGAGAGAGAGAGAGAGAGAGAGAGAGAGAGAGAGAGAGGAGAGAGAGAGAGAGAGAGAGAGAGAGAGAGAGAGAGAGAGAGAGAGAGAGAGAGAGAGAGAGAGAGAGAGAGAGAGAGAGAGAGAGAGGAGAGAGAGAGAGAGAGAGAGAGAGGAGAGAGAGAGAGAGAGAGAGAGAGAGAGGAGAGAGAGAGGAGAGAGAGAGAGAGAGGAGAGAGAGAGAGAGAGAGAGAGAGAGAGAGAGAGAGAGAGAGAGAGAGAGAGAGAGAGAGAGAGAGAGAGAGAGAGAGAGAGAGAGAGAGAGAGGAGAGAGAGAGAGAGAGAGAGAGAGAGAGAGGAGAGAGAGGAGAGAGAGAGAGAGAGAGAGAGAGAGAGGAGAGAGAGAGAGAGAGAGAGAGAGAGAGAAGAGAGAGGAGAGAGGAGAGATAGAGAGAGAGAGAGAGAGAGAGAGAGAGAGAGAGAGAGAGAGAGAGAGAGAGAGAGAGAGAGAGAGAGAGAGAGAGAGAGAGAGAGAGAGAGAGAGAGAGAGAGAGAGAGAGAGAGGAGAGAGAGAGGAGTAGAGAGAGAGAGAGAGAGAGAGAGAGAGAGAGAGAGAGAGAGAGAGAGAGAGAGAGAGTATATTATATATGTTAATCCTCCTTGGAGTGCAAGATGTAGTCTGCCTGTATGACCTGTACTGTACTTTTCTTGGTGACTGGTAACCATGCTACCCCCGCAGTTTTCTTATTCACATGTTGCAAGGCTTCCTTTTCACGAAACTGAATATGAACTAAGTATAGTATATAAAGTATCTTGAATAGAAAACAATGATTATACTAGTTGAGCTTGACTCGCCTACTTATTAGCCACGCTGTGAAAATTACACCAGCGTAGATAAAGTATAGCTGCGTGTATGAAGTAATGTAGTGTTTTGTTATCTTCTTTTATTGTTGAATCATTTGTTATTCTGTGAAGAATGTCACAACAAAGTGGTAGATAGAGTTGCGCCCTCGTGCTTAATTCTTACACAGCTGCTTGTGTTCAACAACTCTGCCCACCTACCACTACCACTCTCATTTCCGCTTCTCTCTCTCTCTCTCTCTCTCTCTCTCTCTCTCTCTCTCTCTCTCTCTCTCTCTCTCTCTCTCTCTCTCTCTCTCTCTCTTCTCTCTCTCTCTCTCTCTCTCTCTCCTCTCTCTCTCTCTCTCTCTCTCTCTCTCTCTCTCTCTCTCTCTCTCTCTCTCGCTCTCTCTCTCTCTCTCTCTCTTCCATCTACTACTTCATAGCATGTGTCACCACTTTATCTAACTAAAGTCTATCAAAGAAACTGGGACTTTTTTCGGTATGTGTGTGTGTGTGTGTGTGTGTGTGTGTGTGTGTGTGTGTGTGTGTGTGTGTGTGTGTGTGTGTGTGTGTGTGTGTGTGTGTGTGTGTGTGTGTGTGTGTGTGTGTGTGTGTGTGTGTGTGTGTGTGTGTGTGTGTGTATTAATTTATTTACCTAGTTGTAGTATACAGGGCCTGAGCTACACTCACTCGTGTGGTCCTGTCTCTGTCTGTACGTGTGTGTGTGTGTGTGTGTGTGTGTGTGTGTGTGTGTGTGTGTGTGTGTGTGTGTGTGTGTGTGTGTGTGTGTGTGTGTGTGTGTGTGTGTGTGTGTATGTATGTGTGTGTGTATGTGTGTGTGTGTGTGTGTGTGTGTGTGTGTGTGTGTGTGTGTGTGTGTGTGTGTGTGTGTGTGTGTGTGTGTGTGTGTGTGTGTGTGTTGCCGTTGATAATGATGCACGCAATCTTTTCTGAACACTACAGCTGCTTATCCATCCACGAAAATAATGTCTCGCACTATCTGCCGCACACTGCCTTCGTTGAGATCCTGCACACTACTCAGCAGGTGGCGGTGTGCTGTATCTGTGTGTGTATGCATCAAGGCTGGGCACTGGGAGGTGAAGGTGTGTTTAAACGCGCATGAATGTGACGCCTGACGCTTTCTGCTAAGGTTAAAATACAACACATTTTAGTCGTTACTTCTCACACTTAAGATAAGCGACACGATCCTCCTCTTTCCGTCTCCAAGAATACGTGACAAATGTGTGCGATGGTCACATTTTTACTTATGTACATGAATTCACGTCATGCAAAATAAATACCAACAGGAAGGAACAGCTTATGGTCACAGTTATAAGGGATGCGTGTAGCCTCTCCTCTATACCTCCGTCCATCATGGTAAAAGTAATGATTCATAATTAGAGATAAGTGCTGTCTTTGCAGTAATGGGTGTCTATCAACTACAACAATCAAGAGATGGTTACACACTGTGCTTCTGGACGACACGGCGAAGCAGTCCCCGTTGCGTGTCTGGTTGTGATGGTCGCCCCAATACTGGCTCTCTGCGCCTCGTGTAGTCTCCTCACCACAGCTGTTCTACCGCGACGCAACATGTCTTGCTGCCATGAAAAGATATAATATGACAAGGAACATTAAGATATGAACGCCTTAATAGACATTCCAGGTCCTAAGTTCTTGATTTGTGAAGGGGATGAACAATTATCAAAAGAGGGGGTAGGCACAGAGCCAAGTGAGTAATTAAAAAAACATTCTTCTGGTCTAAATACTCGTTCACCGTAATATCACGTATGAAATTATTATAATATGCGAGTTTCTTATACGTAATTCATTGCAAGATTAAGACACTATTTTGATTATTATTTCAGGGAGATTTCTAGATATTTAGATTGAATAAGTGATCGAAATGGGTTGGGGTGGGGGTGGGGATGAAGGTTGGGATGGGGTGGGGGGTGGGGATAAGACCAGCCATGACAGGATAGGTGATGATTACAAAGTTAAGAAGGACTGGTCTAGATTGTGTACTGTGTTACATCATTACAACCTGCAGGCTGGCACAGAGTTCAAGGGTGCAGCCTCGTGTCGGTTGAGTAAGGTGCACTCCCTCTACCTTATTAGTTAAAGTATTGACAAGTTTTCCAAGAGCAAGTGTGTGGCTGCCACCACCTGACGGAGGGTGTGGAGCTGATCTTGCCTCAGAGTGAGGCTGTTGAGCTGACACCACAAGGGAGGAAGGGTGCTGCAGGGATAACACCAACGAGGGAGGTAGGTTGTAGGACTGACACCATCAAAAAGTGGGAAGGTTGTGTTGCTACCACCACGGGAATGGAGTTTGAAGGAAGGCCGCGGCAAGGCAAGGCTGACATCACATGCTGTACTCTTGATAAAGTAAAGGTAATTCTTTTTCACAGCAATTTCTTGGAAACTCATTCATTCCACTTGAGCTGAACAATCACTATATACGTTATACATGATGCTGAGGACGACCAAAACGATGATAGTGACAGCCTGACCATGGAGGCATATAGACACAGTAGTAGTAGTAGTAGTAGTAGTAGTATAGTAGTAGTAGTAGTAGTAGTAGTAGTAGTAGTAGTATAGTAGTAGTAGTAGTAGTAGTAGTAGTAGTAGTAGTAGTAGTAGTAGTAGTAGTAGTAGTAGTAGTAGTAATATAGTAGTAGTAGTAGTAGTAGTAGTAGTAGTAGTAGTAGTAGTAGTAGTAGTAGTAGTAGTAGTAGTAGTAGTAGTTGTTGTTGTTGTAGTAGTAAAAGTAGTAGTGGTGGTAGTAGTAAAAGTAGTAGTAGTAAAAGTAGTA
>JAPQNM010000038.1:1517313-1529813 GCA_029783475.1 Metacarcinus magister | reverse complement strand
CAAGCAGCTGAATGGGAGAGAAAAATGGACGCAGACGCCATAGGACACCTAACTCTTTGGAAGCTGATTTAGCAAGAGTAGAAATCTGAAATTGCCAGTTTAGATTTTTAGTGAAGGATAGACCAAGTGTGTTTAATGTGGAGGAGAGGGGAAGTTAAGTGTCATTGAAGAAGAGGGGATAGTTATCTGGAAGGTTATGTCGAGTAGATAGTTGTAGTAATTAAGTTTTGAGAGGCATTGAACAAAACCAGGTTTGCTCTGCCCCAATCAGAAACTAGTGAAAGATCAGAAGTTAAGCGTTCTATAGCATCTCGCCTTGAATCACTTAATTCTTGTTAGGTTGGGCGTCTGTTGTACAACGTTGAAAAATGCAAGGTGGTGTCATCACCATAGGAGTGGATAGGGCATTGAGTCAGATTTAGGAGATCATTGATGAATAATAGAAAGAGAGTGGGTGATAGGACAGAACCCTGAAGAACACCACAGTTGATAGGTTTAGGGGATGAACAGTGACCGTCCACTACAGCAGCAATAGAACAGTCAGAAAGGAAACTGGAGATGAAAGTACAGAGAGAAGGATAGAATCCGTAGGAGGGTAGTTTAGAAATTAAAGATTTATGCCAGACTCTATCGAAGGCTTTCAATATGTCAATGCCGCCAGCAAAGGTTTCATCAAAGTCCCTAAAAGAGGATGACCAAGATTCAGTTAGGAAAGTAAGAAGATCACCAGTAGACCAGCCTTTACGGAAACCATGCTGGGAATCAGAGAGAAGGTTGTGAGCTAATAGATGCCTCATTATCTTCTTGTTAAGGACAGACTCAAAGGCTTTAGAAAGGCAGGAAATCAAAGCTATAGAGCGGTAGTTTGAAGGATTGGAGCGGTCACCCTTTTTAGGGACAGGTTGAATGTGAGCAAACTTCCAGTAAGAAGGATAGGTAGAAGTAGAGAGACACAGACGAAAGAGTTTGACCAGACAGGGAGCGAGCTCGGAAGCACAGTTTTTGAAAACAACAGGAAAAACTCCATCTGGACCGTAAGCCTTCCGAGAATCAAGGCCAGAGAGGGTCTGGAAAACGTTATAATGAAAAATTTTAATTTTAGCGATGAAGTAGTCAGAGGCTGGAGGAGTAGGAGAAATATGCTCAGTATCATCCAAAGTAGAGTTGGTAGCAAAGGTTTAAGCGAAGAGTTCAGCTTTAGAGAAAGAAGAGACAGCTGTGGAGCCATCTGGTTGAAGTAAAGGAGGGAAAGATGAAGAAGTAAAATTATTGGAGGTATCATTGGCTAGATACCAGAAATCACGAGAAGAGTTAGAATTGGAAAGATTTTGACATTTTCTATTGATGAAAGTGTTTTTGTAAGTTGGAGAATAGATTTGGCATGATTACGGGCAGAAATATATAGAGCATGAGTTTTAGCAGATGGATGACTACGGTACCGTTTGTGAGATGCCTCTATCTTTGACAGCACGAGAACAAGCAGAGTTTAACCAAAGCTTTTTAGCTTTAGTATCAAAGAAAGTATGAGGAATGTATAACCCCATGCCAGAGATAATCCCCTCTGTTATGCGCTCAGCACAAAGAGAAGGATCTCTGACATGAAAGCAATAATCATCCCAAGGAAAATCAGAATAGTACTGCCACTTAGCAGAGTTGAAATGCCAGAAGCACCTCCGCTTAGGCGGGTCCTAAGGCTGGACTGAAGTTATAGAACAGGTAACGGAAATAAGATTGGGATCAGAGAAGCCCAATGGAGAGGAAAGTTTAACAGAGTAAGCTGAAGGGTTAGAAGTTAGGAAAAGATCAAGAATGTTAGGCGTGTCTCCGAGGCAGTCAGGGATACGGGTAGGGAACTGCACCAGCTGCTCTAGGTCATGGAGGATGGCAAAGTTGAAGGTTTGTTCACCAGGTTGGTCAGTGAAAGAAGATGAAAGCCAAAGCAGGTGGTGAACATTGAAATCCCCTAAAATGGAGATCTCAGCATAAGGAAAGTGAGATAGGATGTACTCCACTTTGGAAGTTAAATAGTCAAAGAATTTTACATAGTCAGAGGAATTAGGTGAGAGATATACAGCACAGATGAATTTAGTTAGAGAGTGACATTGAAGTCTTAGCCAGTTGGTAGAAAATTCTGAAGATTCAAGATTGGGGGCACAAGAGCAAGTAATGTCATTACGCACATATACGCAACAGCCAGCTTTGGATTGAAAATGAGGATAGAGAAAGTAGGAGGGAACAGAGAAGGGGCTGCTGTCAGTAGCCACAGATAACTGTGTTTCAGTTAGGAAGAGAAGATGAGGTTTAGTGGAGGAGAGATTGTGTTCCACAGATTGGAAATTAGATCTAAGGTCACGAATGTTGCAGAAATCGAGAGTAAAAGTATTGAAGGAAGTGTTAAGACACCTGGAAAAATATTGAAATGAAAGGAGAGTGTGGTGTTGGGAAGGTGATTTATATGTCGGAGACAATTCATACAATTGAAATCTACTTTCTACTTTATGTGCATGTCCACTGACAGTCATTAAGGGATTATAGTCAAAGGCAGCTGAAAATAAATACAATATACTTTATTGTGCTTCCTTGTTATGAATACAGTATACTGTAGAATGAGAGGAACAAGGTTTATTTACACTTTATAGACAAATCAAATAGTACTATTTCAGGACAGGGCCACACTATACCCTGTCTCTCTTTTTTTTTCTCTCTCTCTCTCTCTCTCTCTCTCTCTCTCTCTCTCTCTCTCTCTCTCTCTCTCTCTCTCTCTCTCTCTCTCTCCTCTCTCTCTCTCTCCTCTCTCTCTCTCTCTCTCTCTCTCTCTCTCTCTCTCTCTCTCTCTCTCTCTCTCTCTCTCTCTCTCTCTCTCTCTCTCTAGTTGAAATGTAATATTCATTACATCCACCAATAGTCATCACCAACTTAGTAAGCAAAGAAACTGAAAACAAAGGTTGGCATTCCATAGTCAACAAAATACACACACACACTCACCAAAAAAAAAAAATTTAAATCCTTCAAAAGAAATAGCTGGAGAGGAGAATTGATAATTGATGGGCAGTTGTTTTCCATACACAAGTAAATCAACAATCCATTAGTAATGTACTTTAGATTTTGTTTCTTACAACCAACAAGGTGCCTTCTGTCAATACAAACAGAACCTTCTGCCTATCCACACACATGAAACCTTCTGCTTATACACACTTATGGAGTCCAGGGATAGATAGACACATTTACATTTGATCATGACACACTTATAGGAACACTCAAACTCACCATCACCACCACTATAGATGGAAATGTCACCCGTATTGAAATTTTTTTTAAATTAGTAGATCTTAGTGAGATTTAACATCTGATGATGCACAAATCAAAATATTTTCTTTAAAGTAATGCAATTTTTAAAATATGTTCATATGTTCATGGTGAATAAGTTTTCTTGAACCATTACATTATTTTGATGAATTTTACAAGTGTATGGAAAATAAAGCATTCCTGAATAACACAAAAATACTGCTCCTCAAACTGTCACCTTCACTCAAGCAACCACTCAGGAGTACAATAAGCCTCATCATATTTCCACTGACCACTTATTAGTATATGAATACAACATACATATACCCTCAACAGTATTCAAGGACATGTATATAAGAGAATCACAGCAGTTTCATAGTGCCATATCTCATAGTTCTCCCACAACCATACAATCTAATATTAACAAACACACAGCAAGAATGATCGGATGAAACAAACCCATGATTTAGAACAATAATTAGTACTGTATGACATTGCTATGGCAGAGGTTACATGATGGTACATGACTCGTAGTACAATGAATGATACAAAAATGTTGAGATAAAGCATACATCCGACCAGGAAACATTTAAACAGGCTATAGGGAGTAAGGGAGTAAAGAGCAACAGCATGAGGCAAGAAGTGGCGGAAGAGGTGTCTGAGGAGAGGGTTTGTAGCCTCAAATAGATTTCAGGAGGTAAAGTTCACATTAAAGCTTGGCTCAGTGTGATGCAGTGACACTCTGCCTTTCACTCTGGTCTTTCAAAATATTTCTGTACAAACTTACTACAGCTTATATATATATATATATATATATATATATATATATATATATATATATATATATATATATATATATATATATATATATATATATATATGCTCACAGGAACCAATTTCTTTTCACTTAACATTTTTATATAGGAAAAAAATAATAATTCTAGGAACACACCAGTGTCTTGGTTATGCCCTTATTCATAAAAAATAATATATATACATACATGTATAAATGCCTTGCCCTTACATTTCTGCATTACAGTTTTGCATATGCAATAAACACATTAATGTTCTGATTTCTTGACCATAAACCACAGGGAAGTTTTCAGTTCTCTTTCCTGGCACAGGTAGAAACCCAAACAACTTACACTTTCAACCCTTCCCAAGCACAGATACTCATACCATTTACAAAGTAGCAGGGCACAGTTTTTGCCCACGCTTTGTTCCATCACCATCTCTAGTCCAGGCTAATTAACACAGTGACTCTAGATTATAGTTCACTAAGAGCATAATGAATTATATTTTCTTCATAGACACTGTCTTATGTCTTAGTTCAGTATGTAGCTTAACCAAATTAAACCTTGATCCATTTTGTAGAATTACAATTATATCTTGCACACCATACTTTCAAGGCACTGCATCATAACTAAATCCGTCACCAACATTGATACATGTCACTATAGATTCCCTTTCATAGTTTGAAAAGTGAAAGCAATTTTGCATACATTTTCACTCACTCAAACACTTCCATAACAAAAGATAGTCTTACAATTCACAACACAATGCATCATGAGGTCCTCAGCCTAAATCACTTAAACCAATATCATCATTTTGATTTGACCCATCCTTGGGCATGGATTTTGCCAAACTTACAAACAACACAACATACTTTCAAAGACAAAAGTGTAACATCTTCAACAAACCCAGTCTCTGAGACCTGGAAAAGGTAACAAAAGTACGTATTTATAATACCTGTATTACATTTAAATGAGTTAAAGTGTCAGTATATATAATCCAGACATAATATAACAAGCACCAATATCATAGGCAACATAAATATGAGCAATAATCATAATTAAGTACAAAATATTCACTCCAGTATATGTAAGATATCAGTCAGTACAGTTGCCCCTTGCTTATTAACATGGTCTTGTTCAAAATATTTAGACTACATGCATGGGATGATAAGTAGAATCTTTCATCAAATATGGACAGTTTTGCTTGCACATGGTATGGCCCATGGCCAGCTCAGTAACACATGCACTATCTGATGCTGCCTGCATAGGGTGGGATCAACGGAGTGTATGAGGGTTCCCACATATCAATACATAATGAAAATTTGTCTTCCTGTGTAGTTTGTTTCTTTCTCTGCCTCATCAGTAACATTTCAGTGTTGAGAGCCTACATCCGATGTTCTCCCATCATTATTACGCTTCTAATGCATCTCCATTGTCTTCATGTGTGGTGGAAAAAATTAAGTTTGAGGCTGCTAACACCCATAGAAAGCTTTGTGTGTACAAGTAATTGTTTTTTTTACCTGTAATTTATCTAATAAATAAATTTTCCTTTTTAAAAATTCTGCTTGGGAAAAAGAGAAAATCAATACAGGGATACCATCAATTTACCGGCAACTGATGGTCCAGCACCTCTTTTAGTTTGAACAAAATTACAAGGAGTTTGTAATTCCCATGACCGCCTAACTATAAACCATCTCTGACTAATGATTTTTCAACTTCACAATTATGTGCAAAAGTGATGCGAATTTCAGTAAAAAACATATTGATGGCTAATACAACTCACTGGTCTTATTCAAAACTCTAATGAAAGCTCCCCATCCATCATCCAAGGTGAAGGTATATGATTGGCTTAAGGGTTAGTAACTGACACCTACTTCTAATACAATATTACCTCAGTACCAGAGTATTTTTACTACCATAATACATTAAATATGTCTAATAATATATATGCTGTGAGAAAACTATGTATGTTAGTGTATTTAATTGGAACAAGAAATGGAAATTGAAGCTTGTGTTACACACAAATCACGCTGCTTTCTTTACTGACAATATGGAGTCAGGACATTATCCGATCAGCACCAAGTACAAACCGCACTATTTCAGATGCATTCTGTGCTACTCTTGAACAGTTAACTTTTTTACTTACATTTCTGTAAATAAATTTATCTTTATACAATAACATATATATATTAATTTAAGACACATTTTTATGGTCCAAGCTAGTGGCTTAGCTACGAAACCACCACCGTTTGAAACTATCTACGGTTTTGTCTCATAAGCCGAAGTTGCGTGTTATAAACATATTTTCGATCGAAACGTAACCCCATCATAAGTTGGGTCATGTACATAGTTTAGTGGACGGCCACAGATGGCATTGTGTGTAGCACATGCTCACTTGTATTGTTTATACAGTACAACTTGGTGATCCCCCAATTTTAAGATTCTTCCCTAATTTTTCACATTTATCCCAGGAGAAATGCCGGTGTCAGTGGTGGCATCTACTGTAAACATCAGACTGTATTGATTGAAATAAAAGTTGAAATGTTGAAAAAAATTGGACCCTGGTCGTGGGTCAGGGGACTGAGCGGCTGATCCAGCAAAATGGTTAATCCTGCAAGGCTTTGGCACCAATGGAGTGAGTAAATTGGTGGTTTACCTGTAGATGTATTATTTTTTTCAGAGAGAGCATGAAAGCCACTTTCCCTGTTATCCTATATTTCTGAACCTTAATGCCGTAATTCTACTGAGAACAGTTTTTCACAAGATGGCATGTTTTAGGAATGTAACTCCTGCAATCAGCAAGGGACAACTTTGTATGGAACTGGAGATGAATGTGGTTATGTTTGTCTACGGTGAATGACTTACATGAAAATTATAATATAAAGTATCATGCTGAAATACTTAAGCATAGTAATGATATCTGTTTAAATCTTTTAAAATAGCTTAAAATAAAAGCTGAGCATGTACCATACGTGGTGAGGTCTGTAATGTGTCAATACACTGTCAATACTGCAACACTAACACAATTACAAAACCCGTCAACAATTTCCGTTATCTCAAATGACTATTAAATATCAAGTATCACTTCTTATCATCTCAAATCCTACAGAGCCTACATTTTTATGATTTTGAGTGTTCACTAAACTAAATTTTCTTGAAGTTTACTTGCAGTTGCAACTATATATATATATATATATATATATATATATATATATATATATATATATATATATATATATATATATATATAATGTAAATAAATAAATATATATATATATATATATATATATATAATATATATATATATATATATATATATATATATATATATATATATATATATATATATAAATATATATATTCTTTTTTTAATCTTAACCGAACTGATCACATGAGCTAATATGAATATAGAATGAGCTTGAGTACATGCCAAATGCAGTATGTAAATGTCTATCATATTAGTTCACTTCACTACTGCAATGATTCTCCAACTTGACTCTGGGAAGACTTTCTGTTACTGAGACTAGCTTATAATTAATGGGAATGATTTTCACTTAAGACAAAAGTATTTCAGTAGTATTGTAATGTATCTTTCAATACCAAAGATTGGAACAAAAATCACAAAGAAGGAAAAACAGCAGTTTTTTTAGAAGCTTATTATGGTTTCATACCTACTGTATATTGGTACATTCCTCACTAATGGACCACCACCTATTGGCTGCAACACTACATTGCAGGTGCAGGTTAAACAGTTGCAACGACCTTAATACGTGTCAAGAAGCAAGCTGCCTGCACCCAATTTTGTAATTATCTAAGCACTGTTGTCCAACTTTTATTTTCCTTTCCTCAAAGTACAATATTCAATATCTACATTGTGTAAATCTTTTAATTAAAATTTGTATTACCAACAAATAACACATTTTGTCCACGTGAGTTAGGGCAGATGGACTCTCAAACATATTAGGAAAATGCTGAGTGCTGACAGGAACACAATAATGGAATACAATATTTTGGTCCCAACCTTAAAATGCAACCGAGGCAAAGTCATAGGTAGGGAAAAAATGGTAATTGCTGAGGAAATTATACCAAAGTGGTGAGGAATGTTTGAAGGTGACTATGTGGGATATAATGTGGAATGCCAAGTTCAAATAAGCATGACATGAAAGTGGTTTTAAAGGTGTGAGGTATACAAGGGTACTGTGATTAGGGGTGACATCTGAAACTAAACAGATCAAGTAAACAACCATCTCATAACTTCTGACTCACATTAATCTCACAAAAACGAAAACTAAACTTGTTACTGAGATGCACAGGAGAGAAAGTTCAAGTATTTGCTGCAAAAGGGGAAGAGGTTGAAAGAAATTTGTATGATATAAAATTTGCTTCAACCTTCCCAGGCTCAGGAATACTTTATATAGGGGCATTATGAAATGTTATATGCTGAAGACAGAGTGAAAGGCTTCATCCTCAAGAAATTTAGTTTTCTTCACCATCCACATCTGTCCACTGATTATAACTCCTCAGCATAGCTTCAGGTTTTCCCTTCAACAAGGATTGCACGTTCATATCCACTACACTGATTGTAGACACATTCCTCCATTTGCATGCATGGTGCTTCGGAACACATGAGGCCTGCTTAGATTAAACCCAAATAAAAAAAAAAGTCTTCTCAGTTGACAAAAAAACATGATGCTCACTTTTGTTAAGATTAGAAGAGAACATTTTCAGTTTTTTTAATTTAATGTTTTAAAATTACATGAAAACAAAGTTGGAACATCCATGAAATAGTATTGCTTTCTTGCCACACATTATGAATACGTAACTGTGAGCCATATTCAGCACCTCAATTACACTTAGATTAGCGTCTTCCATGTGGCAATGGAAACAAAACTAGTTATTTGTCATAAAGTTAAGGTATGCATTTTTTTAATGTTTGACCAAAATGGAAAAGCATAACTGAAAAGTCTCAATCATATTTGCTTTAAAGTTGTTTCTCTACGATTATGATGTCATAAACATTAAAATGATACAAAGACATGAAATGCAACACCATTGAAGAGATAGATTCAATATTGGGGAGCTTTGCGTTCCATAAATGTAATTCAAACATGTTATTAGGACCTTGCATTAAATAATTATTATATAAACATGTTAAACCAAATGTTTATTTTTCTGTTGAGGGATAAATGAGTAACATAATTGACAGAGTCTGACTGGTAGAGTCACCTGTGTTGAATGTAGAAATGAAACTTGGCAGGAGGATGAAAGCAATAAATTGACCCCTTTTCTAATTAAAAAAAAAAATGTTCACATTAATAGGCAACAAAGTAGATATGCAAATATAAAAGGCAACACAGTAAATATGCAAATAAAATGTTTACTATAATAACATCTGGAAACATTACTTAAGCCCAAGGTATTATTAAAAATATTACAAGTCATTAAAGACATATTCAAAGAAATAAGAATGTAAACATAAAACCAGTTTAGTGACTGACATTTTTTTTTCTTAATATGTATTAAATGACTTCAAAAAATGGGAGTATGAGCAATATATTCAGCTTCAGGTCACTCATTATCACGTGATTTCCTTATTGGTATTTTTCCTTTCCACTTTCCACTCCAAATACTACCCTGCCTTTATTGATGTCAAGCCTCACACTACAAGTACAATTCCAAAGCCTTGCATATATAAACCACCTCAATAGTAATGTTATAGTGTCAACAAGTGAACTGCCTGTAACTGAGAAAAAACAGAGTATTTAATTATCAATGAATGGATGTCATTTCATATAGCATCCTTTATCTAGTCATGGATACAAGCCTTACACTGCAAGTAACACTGGTCTCTGCATTGCTTTCTCTCTTAAGCAAACTATGTGAAGGACTTAAAGCATCCACTCTCTTTCTTTACAATACTGATTTCAGAGACACAAGTTCAAGCAAAACACGACTTCTTTCAAGTACAGCACAAACAACACAATTTTGGAGGGAGTTGCAAATTACTTATCTTGCATCTGTGTAATGGAGTGTTTGATGGCAAAAGAAAAAAAAAATCTTCCAATATGTTGAATCAATGAGTAATAGCATTTTTTTAAATCCTCGTAGTAGAATGTGATGTGTTCATATGAATACCCAGGCAATTGAAAAAATAAACATTTAGTGTAACAGTTTTGAAGTGTTTATATACCACAAAAACTGCACTATCACCAAAAGGTAAAGCAGGGACATTATGTTTCACTAGTTGCTGCTTCTGCACTCAAATCTGCTTTTTTGGTCCTTGAGCTTGGAGTGGATATTAATTCAGTGGCCGAGCAGACAGAACCAATTGTAAACTATCATGAAATTCACTATTTAAAAGTAGATGAAACCACCATACTTCAAGCAGAAAAAAATCTATGGTGGGATTTCCTTGTCAGGTTAGGATTGTAGTCTATTAACAATGATAATTTGAAGTTGTCTGTTCTCCTCCAGATATGAAATCGGGCATATGAATCCTGTTCACTCTGTTCACCTTCTCATGCCAAGCCAATGTGTGTTAAGGAACCATAAGAGAATGGCTAATTTGCTTCTTGGAAGCTGTTGAAGATTCTGTAAGGTTAGTGGTAAATGGCAGAAAGTACATCTATGGCTAAACCAAGTTGAAAGCATCTTAGCATTGCTGAAAAGGTATAGAGATCCAATGTTGGTCCTTTAGGGAATGTACCTAAATGAATTTTCAAAATGAACTTCCATCCCCTCAACTGCAACAAAAGTGTTTAAGTTCTGTCAAATCCATATACAGTAAAACCTTGATATAACGAACCAAATGGTGGGGGGGGGGTGTCGGGTCTGACGTTATATCCGATAATTTGTTATATCCGAAGTTCTGTAAAAATACCGAACGAGTTCGCTATATACGGGGTTTCGTTCGTTAAGACGTGTTCATACAGAGTTGTTACAGGGGTACTGAATTTAAGTGTATTGGTGTATGTTACATTAGACAAAAATTAACAAACAATTTACTGTAGATAGTAGGTACGTAGTAGGTAGCAAGTGGCGAGAGCACGAGTGCGACCAACCCTTCACAGTGAGAGCTAACTGTGGACTGAGTGGTGTGCGCGTCGGCACGTTCATGTTCAAACAAAGTGGAGAGTTCGGCCGGCTCACCCAACATCTCGGATATAATGAACTTTGGTTTGTTATATCCGACTTGGTTCAGCCAGGAAATGACGTTCGTTATATCCGAAATTCGCTATAAGCGGGTTCGTTATATCGAGGTTTTACTGTACATCTAGAAAATAGTAGGTCAAGGCTGTTATGGGAATGTTCTTTATATATGACACTTGAGTCAAGCATGGGTGATGGGGACTTGGTTGCTGGCTACTTTGTTGTGCCGACTTGCATGCATTTGTGTGCTGCAGTACTCCCAGTACTGATCAATGGAGATTCATCCACTTCAAAATTTTGGCTCTTGGCAGCTTGCTGCCTTTAAACCAATCTTAGAATTCCTGTGCAAAGTTTGCATGACCAAATATTTACACTTTAGAGTGATCACCTACATATCAAACTTAAAACAATTCAATATCAGTCTTCTAAGATCATTTATGTATTTACCTAGTTGTGATTTATGGTAAATGAGCTATGCTTGTAGGGTCCCATGTCCATATTCCGTATAGTCAAACTTTGTTTTAAATTCACTTGTACTTTTGGATTATACTATTCCATAAGTTAGGTGCATTGGTGGGTGGGTGGGTGGTCACCAAAGATTAAGTTCCCTCACCTTGCCTCATCTCTTCCTTCCCCCGGCAGACAGAAGGATCAAATTTTTATATATATATATATATATATATATATATATATATATATATATATATATATATATATATATATTATCAACCCTCAGCTATCACGCACAAACATTGCTATTATACAGCAAGTTCATGCTATTGTGCACAACAGCATGGTTGTATTGCTGCGAACACATTGTTTTTGTACTGCTATGTTGTTTTATCTTCCATAACAGTGCAGATGTGATGTCAGGATCTGCATGCTCAAAGGAACTTAAGGTACATTATCTGTCTACAGCGCCATAACTTAAGGTAATTAATGGCAGAAACCAAAAGACTGTCACTTATACTCATGTTCAATGATGGATGATGAAAGAAGATAACCTCTTGAAGAGAGTAATTCTCTTTGTGAGGCTAGCCATGCCATCAGACATCTCCCTTTACCTTCCACCACTGAAGATGTGTTCTGGTACAACGTAGACTGGCAGTCTCCTAGCCCATGCCACCAATTTCATGATGGGTTGACTTCACTCTATCAATACACTTGCATATTTAGTATAACCATGACAATTTTTGAGTGGTCATTATTTGGAGGTAATGGAAATGGAGTCCCACATCAAGATCCAGGAGCATTGTTTCCTTAACTATTGTC
>JAPQNM010000038.1:1467313-1512313 GCA_029783475.1 Metacarcinus magister | reverse complement strand
GAGAGCAGTATGATTACTCATGGATAACCTCTAACAGCTCTAAGCTATTCAACAATACTAACCACAATGTTCTTGACTGTGCTCTATCAGGAGTTAACCCCCAAATAAGACATGACAAGTACGACAAGTTATGTGAGCAAACAGCAACATGCTGAGTCAGGATTCAGTAACAACTTAGCACAATGGGCAGCTAAGCCTTAATACCCTGCTTGGCCAACTAAGACTTTGCCCAACATCTGAGTCAGTAAACCAGTCTGGCGTTAAGTAGAGTCACACTAGACTACATGACTAAAAATTTTTAAAAGATATTAAGGCTTAACTATATGCATCTGGTCTGCTCCTTAATAGTCTGCGTCTATCACACTAGCCATAAAAATGTTTTTTTTATACACATTGCCATACAAAACTGTATCCTGAGCCACTAAGAAGACTTCAATTTAGTTCTTAGAAAACTAGTTCTTCATTCTGGTAAAACAAATTAAAATTTTAATGTTTTCATATTAAATAAGTTACGTAAAAAATTACTGTAACAAGCTTATTTCTTTTAAATCATATACAGTAAACCATAATTCTTCTGTGAATAAAAATATGTCTATATCTTTGGAACATTAAAAGTGAAAATAATAAACTGATCAAACCCGTGCATCGCTTAACTGGGGAGATTCAACAAAAATAAGTGTTACTCACGGTTACACTTTTGGGATGGTGGTCACCAGACTTGTTTCAACAGGACAGTACACACATAGGCTGCACGAGGCACCCACCATCATACACCACTGATATGCAAGACTTGTTTGTACTGCCGTTGAGCCAGTGTTTAATTTAGGATATAAATTATCAATTTTCAAACTTCCAATTTGGAAGCAATAACATTTGTGAATCATGCCACTGTAAATTAAATATCTCCCTTCATTATTCCGCAAGTGAGACTAGTTGTCACAACACTGTTGGAGCTGTACTTCAGTCCCTACACCATGTGGTATAACTTTGCAACTATGGCAGGTTTTCCACTATTCCTGTAACTAATTATTTCAGGGAAAGAGTAACAGTTGATTTTTTTAAGTATCCATTTCATTTGAATTGTGTAAGGCATTCATAACATGTCTTTCTATTCTTGGTTAATGTGGACACCAATTCACTGGCTGATGAGACGATCGCATTCATGCTAGAATACACGGTTAATCAGTGTTAAAGCATCAATGAGGACTTTTCAAACATTGTACATATTAAAAAACAATACTTGGTGCTTCATCACTTGTTTCTTGTATATGACAGGGGTAGGTTACCTCCTCCCTGCTGACTCCTGCTAGCTAGTACATGCTAGACTCGTGGCCTGCCAGGATGTACAGGTTTAACCCCTGGTTGACGTCGGACAGGGTGCTACCCTTGCATTCCAGCATGGAGGACGGCCGACTTTCCAATGTAATGATTCTGCAAGGAGAAACAATGTTGGAACAATTGCTCATGAAAATTAATCAACTTATTCTAGGTTCCCCTTGAAAATAGATTATATCAAAATAACAGTATCCAAAAGTTTCAAAACTAAACAGAGTTATGATAAAAATTTGCATTTCCCGTAGTGACTACCAAAATATCAATTTTTATGTTAAGTTACCACACAGGATGACAATTGAATTATGTCTTCATAAACCCAAAGGTCACACAAAAGATGGCTGACAAAATACAGACAGGCAGTTTAACATCAATTTAGCATGCTGCATCACACCTTTCTTATCTACAATTTCCTGGAAAAAGAAAAGAAAAGAAAAGAAAAGAAAAAACGGTATACAATCCACAAGTACTGCAATATAAATGGGATACTGTGACAATGAATGTTTCAATACTTTCACTTCACTCATACACATCAAAATTAAATAGTATAGGCAATGACCACTTAATAATTAAATCAAATTAATTGGAGACTTAATGTTAAAAAAAAGTTTTATCTATCAGGAGTCTGTATCTCTCTTTATTCCATGGTTCAGTGAATGTGTGTATTTACTTAGTTGTAGTATACAGGGCCTGAGCTAAACTCATGTGGTCCTGTCTCCGTATCAATATTTGTCCAGTTTTTACTTCAATTGTTGTACATTCTTTCAGTCTATTCCAAGTATCTATACTTCTCTGGGGAAAACTGTATTTTTTTGTATCATTCAAGCAAATTCCTTTTTGTAATTTTTTCTTATATCACCTCAAGTTTCTAGCCTCTCCTTTTCTTCTCAATATTAGATCTTTTATATGTTTCTTCCAGGTTGTTCATCAATTTATTTATTGTAATTAAGTCACCTCTTTCTCTTCTTTCTTCAAGTGTGCTTAATTGCATTTTTCATAATCTTTCTTCATATGTGAGATCTTTCAATTCTGGCACCAACTTAGTTGCTACAGGTTAACTAACACTAATCCGGCAATCAATATTCCGGTTCCATCAGTTTTCCAGCAAGAACTTCGGAGAGCAGTTTCAAATTTCCTGGGTTGGCGCTCCACTGATCTCGGGAGGCGCTTTTTATGTTTTGATGGCGCTGTACCCAGAATCAGCTGTATGCTCATGATCCCGACAGCAGTATGAAGACGCCTCTAATGTTAACTAGACCTCCATCCCTTGCTTCTCTTTCTCCTACTGTCCTCTTTACATGGTCTGGCGACAAGCATAATTTTTTTTAACGTATTTCTATTTTCCCTTAGCAAGTACCCTTTTAATGGGAGAGAGAGAGAGAGAGAGAGAGAGAGAGAGAGAGAGAGAGAGAGAGAGAGAGAGAGAGAGAGAGAGAGAGAGAGAGAGAGAGAGAGAGAGAGAGAGAGAGGAGAGAGAGAGAGAGAGAGAGAGAGAGAGAGGAGAGAGAGAGAGAGAGAGAGAGAGAGAGAGAGAGAGAGAGAGAGAGAGAGAGAGAGAGAGAGAGAGGAGAGAGAGAGAGAGAGAGAGAGAGAGGAGAGAGAGAGAGAGAGAGAGAGAGAGAGAGAGAGAGAGAGAGAGAGAGAGAGAGAGAGAGAGAGAGAGAGAGAGAGAGAGAGAGAGAGAGAGAGAGGAGAGAGAGAGAGAGAGAGAGAGAGAGAGAGAGAGAGAGAGATAGAGAGAGAGAGAGAGAGAGAGAGAGAGAGAGAGAGAGAGAGAGAGAGAGAGAGAGAGAGAGAGAGAGAGAGAGAGAGAGGAGAGAGAGAGAGAGAGAGAGAGAGAGAGAGAGAGAGAGAGAGAGAGAGAGAGAGAGAGAGAGAGAGAGAGAGAGAGAGAGAGAGAGAGAGAGAGAGAGAGAGAGAGAGAGAGAGAGAGAGAGAGGAGAGAGAGAGAGAGAGAGAGAGAGAGAGAGAGAGAGAGAGAGAGAGAGAGAGAGAGAGGAGAGAGAGAGAGAGAGAGAGAGAGGAGAGAGAGAGAGAGAGGAGAGAGAGAGAGAGAGAGAGAGAGAGAGAGAGGAGAGAGAGAGAGAGAGAGAGAGAGAGAGAGGAGAGAGAGAGAGAGAGAGAGAGAGAGGAGAGAGAGAGAGAGAGAGAGAGGAGAGAGAGAGAGAGAGAGAGGAGAGAGAGAGAGAGAGAGAGGAGAGAGAGAGAGAGAGAGAGAGGAGAGAGAGAGAGAGAGAGAGGAGAGAGAGAGAGAGAGAGAGAGAGAGAGAGAGAGAGGAGAGAGAGAGAGAGAGAGAGAGAGAGAGAGAGAGAGAGAGAGCCGTAATTGTTAAAATCTGCTGCTTTATACCCCATTATGGATTCGGTGAATAAAAGAAGTGGCGTGAAATGGATGGCATAAATTGTGGCCAGGTTTAATGTTTACTTCTGCATCTAATGGAAACACTGTAAATGATTTTGCAGGGTTTAGGGTTTCAAAAGAAAAGCAGCTTATACAGGAACTTCTTGCTTACGCTAAGGATGGTACTAATCCTGCTGCCAAGGCATCAAGGATAAATGATGCTGTAATGGAATGGCTGTATTCCTTTAGTTGTTGAACATTGAAATTTCATTTGTGTTTAATTTTTCTTTCATAAAAGAACTGTAATAATTTTCTATTACAATATAGTATACAGCATACATAGAGTCAGGGGACAAAACATCAATAATCCGGAAATTTTGAGGGTGAGAGGAGTGGACAATCTGGGTTATAGAAGAGGGAGAGGTCAGAGTAGAGGATTAGTGAGTGGTTTTACTTTTGTGAGGTATATATGGTTCTGTTTATAAAGTAGGAGGAGAGATTGGTATTAGGGAAACGGGTACAAGAAGAGGTGGAAGAGACGAGGGAGTTGACAGGTGGGCAGTTAAGGGAATTTTCAGAGCCGTGGTCAGAAATGTATCCTTTTGTCAAAGCCAGGGAAGTCGGGGGGGGATGAATTTTTTGAGGTGCACCTGTTTATTTAGAATTTTCATAACTGACCATAGAGAGCCAAACATAAGTGGGGAATATAACTGGTCTGCTCCCCATATCTGAATGGAGAGTAAGGGTAATGAAAGACAGAGATTATACCATGCACATGGCACCCTCAGGCCGTTCATGAATAAACTTGTAGTTAGCCTTTCATCCTCTCAGCATAGCTCACACACTTGAGAAAAAAAGGGGATAGTGGGAGGCTAGGAAGAATAAATAGATCAAAGAATGAGGAATAAAGCTAGTTAAAGAAAAAAGCCAAGCAAAAGTTTGTTGGACCAGAGATTGAATTCCGAGGCAACACTGCATCAGGCCACAATCTCTGGTTCCAAAGCCCCTCCACAACGCCAATGGGCTTGGAAATAGAGGGGGATTATCTCGTGAATCCCTGTTGTGTAATTCATCCTCTCCCCAAAATCTCTATTGATCCCAGTTCTCCAATTCTTTCCATTATCATAACTCATATACTTTCTTTCTTTCAACACCCAATGATGTCCATTTTCCACTGGAATATCCGAGGTTTCCGCTCCCTTAGAAATTACTTTCGCTGCCTATTCTCTATCTCTATCTTCTTCCAAGTCTGATACACTAACTTACATCTTACAATAGCTTTTTCTTGAACACTTTTCTACTCATGCCAATTGCACTGCTGTTTTTACCGATGGCTTTAAATCCCAATATGGCTCTGTTTCAGCTTAAGAGCGCTTGTAAACTCTGAGATCTGTCGTTTACTTTATTCGCATTAACTTACTCCTCATATGTTATATTTTCCTAATCTGGCACCATTTTAGTAGCTATTTCCTGTATTCTTTCCAATTTTGTCACATGCTTTTTCACGTGAGTGGACCATATAACTTCTTCATATTCCAATTTTGGTCTAATCATCTAATAAATAATTTTTTTCATGTCTATCTAGCTCATTAGCTCATGAGCAATAAGTTTTCAGACAAGAAACTCTATCACAGTTCCTTTCTTAATACACTTGCAATTGCAGATCCAGCGCCTTCAACCTGATGTGATGCATGGAAAAGAACGTAAATATTGATTATGAGAAAGACAATTTTGTCAGCTGGGCATGTGCCTTGAAGGTAAGTTAGAGCAAATTAAGCTCAACAGTATTGATGTAGAACTCCAAAGCACTTTAGACCAAAATGTGTAATTCCTAATGAAGTACTTGGCAGCATCAACATGTGCTCTCTTAGTAAGCATCTCTAACACTTCTGCTGCACACAGAGACCATGGTGTTTGAGTCTCCCTTACCACCAGAGTAGTCACCTTAGAGTGAGGCATGCTTGTTGTACACTGAAAGCTGGGCACAATTTCACAGCACGCTAGTAAACAAACAAGCAAACAAACAATAGACATGAGTAATGAGTAGACAAACAGACAACATGCTGGTGTTAAGTGACAGGATAGAGTGATGGGTGATATGGCTTGCACCACTACGGTTTATTAGCAGTAAATTTCTACCTTTCTTTTGTAGTCATATAATCTGCCCAAATGCCTTCCCTGCCAAATGTGTCAATCTGCATTATTCCCTACCAAGATGAACAATTGGATTCTATTCTAAGTATAAGAGAAATGAGTAATGTGAGTACTAAATATTTGAGTCATTAATAATCCTTGTCACTGTGTGAATACTACTTCAACTTCATACATGAACACCAGAGATCCACCTTGATAAAATAAACAATGCACAATAGATTGTTTTCAGTGAACTTTGCTGGTTCATGTTCATATCATCATTTGCAATGCACTGCAGCGAACACTGCATTTGCTACTTATATTGGCCACACTTATCATTAATAGCCTTTTTTGCACAAAACAACCAGTACGAAACTGACAAAACAGTACCACAGGAGATTAAGTAGTCCTCTGTGCCACCCCTATCCCCCCAAATGCTGTAATTTAAACATTTCAAGAATTACTTGAGCTCATATTAAATTTAAGCTAGAGTAACTGTAAATTGTCCATGTAAAATGTACTGTAAAACCTCAAAGATCCAGGTTTCACAAGATCTTGACCAACTAAACACTTGAATGAAAACTCCCATAATCATCTTGCACTCCGACTCACTCTTGGTTTCACCTTTTCCATGGTATTAAAAGTGCAGTGTGACGATATCTATGGCAATCAATAGCAATGATTTATACTAACTTGTAATATTATGAACTCAAAAATGTAATCTTCATCTTTGCAAATGTGTAGTTATAAAAAGTTAGTGTCAACTTTGGCAAATGCATGGATGCATGGAAATGTCTTTGCATAGCACTGATAATCCTGTTAATGATTTTCATGGTTTTGAGGTGACTGACAACAAAAACATGCTGGTAAAAGTAGAATAAACAACTGCGGATGATTTTGTTGAGAAGTGATTAGTGTGATGAGGAAGACCCTAGCTTTCACCTGCTTTCAAAGATGATATATTGGGAGGTGTTTAACAGCTCCATTTTCCGAACACTGACAATGATGATACCATTGTTATCAACAAGCTCTTTATTTGAACTTCAGGACAAGGGCCTTCCTCAAACTTTTATTCCAGGAATTTCCTAAGACTACTTTTCTGATCTGTATGTTAGAACTGGTAAAATGCATTGGTTATAAACATTTTTCTTTAGTGATAATGGGATTTTAATTTTGGTAATTAATTTTATGGAATTAATACAAAAAAATAAAATATGGAATAAATGAAACCCAATTGGCCAGGTAAGCCTAATTTTGTTAGCAATGAGCATAAAGTCATTGCCAACACATGACGTGTTTCCAAAATGAGACTTAACTTCAATTGGGTTCCATTAATTCCATTTTTTATATTAATGTCCTGAACCCTAAATACTTTGTCTTGGCCCTTTTTAAAGTGATATAAACCAGGTAGATAGATAGATGGATAGATAGATGGTCTTACTATAGAATAAATTTAAAATTTAACACAAAAAGTTTTGAAACATTGGAGAAATCTGCCATGCTTTCCACATCGAGTTGCTTTGCCTCAGTAAGAAATCTTTGGTAACAATCGCATGATGATTGCTGTGAACAATCAGTGTGTGACAACTTCCAGTCTGCAACACTGGTGGCATTGTATCAAGTACATGGAATTGCAATCATCAGGCAGAGCAAAGAGATAACAGCAAGGTAAAATATGGGGACGGAAAGAATGGTTAGTTATAGTGAATGAGTAGAAAAGTGTTCAAGAAAAAGGAATCGTAAGATGTAAGTTAGTGTATCAGACTTGTCTAGTGTTCAGCCATGTTTGAGGTGGAGGGCAGCAACCTCCGATTAAAATTTGTAGACGGGACAGCTTGGAAAAAGACATTATGTTCTTAGGTGCAGTTTGCACAAATGTGCTTTGTTGAAGGGCAGTTTATACGAGTATGGCCAGGTGAGGCACAGAGAGGACAACGTGCAGTGGATCTACAGTATTTTGCTGGAAGTCCAAATCTCCAGCAGTTTTGGCACCTTTTGTAAGGTTTAACCTTACAAAAGGCCCCACCTATGTATACACTGTCTGGAAGATCTTGTCCTTTAATTGTAATTTTTGCAATATTTGCTGGGTACTTAACAGTAAAGCAGGACACATGAGCAATATCCTGCTCGTCTGCAATCAGTTCAATGAGTTCAGTAGAACAGTCAGGCCAACTGACGTCTACTGGGCAGACTTTATGGGGTAAGAGAACGGTACCAGTACGAGTATTCAGTTCAGTATCAGAGGACACTGGGAAAGATTACCAATCAAGGTGTTTGAGGGTAAGCATTGCTTCAGCTTGGGATTCTGTGTCAACAATGACTAGGCGAGGGGGAAGGTTAGCCTTCCCACCTGTCTTTAAATGCATTTTTGAAATTGTAAAGTGTTTACCAAGTGGGGAGCATGAGCAGGGATATGAAAGTATTTGTTCCATCAGCGAGGACCAAAGAGGCTGAATAAAGGAAGGTGATTAGTGGTAATGGATGGGCGTGGGCGAGGGTGAGAGTGAGAGGAGGAGGGGACAGTCTGGGTTATAGAAGAGGGAGAGGTCAGAGTAGTTTTACTTTTTGGAGGTATATATGGTTCTAAGGTGGTTATAATGGAGGAAAATACAGATATAGGAGGAGGGGTTGGTGTTAGGGGAACAGATACACAAGGTGAGGGAGTTGAAAAGTGGATTGTTAGGGGAGTTTACAGAGCCAAGATCAGAGGACTTTCCTTGTCAAAGCCAGGGAAGTCTAAGGGATGATTTTTTTGAGGTGCATTCCCCAATGTACCTGTTAATCTAGAACTTTCATGATTGGCCATGGTGAGCTGAATGAAAGTGGGGGATGTAATTGGTCTGCTCCCTATAACCCCCATGGAGAGTAAGGGTAAATGAAAAAGGGAGGGTATACTGTGCCCATGGCACCCTCAGGCCATTCATGACTGAACTTGAAGTTAGCCTTTCATCCTCTCAGCACAGCTCTTACAATTTAGAAAAAGAAGGGAATAGTGAGAGGTTAGGAAGAAAAAGCAGATGAAATAAGGGGAAATAAAAAGATAAAGAAAAAGGCCAAGCAAAAATTGGTTGGACCAGAAATTGAAATCTGAGGCATCGCAGCATCAGACCTCAATATCTGGTCCCGAAGCCCCTCCACAACGGCAATGGGCTTGGAAACAGAGGGGTAAAAAGGTGTTGAAAGGCCATCAAAGATGATTTAGTGTGACATGGAGTGGTTGTGTGTTGGTGACAGGTGTGTGGGTGGTGTCAAGTGACCAGTTGTAAACATCCGCTAATGATGGTGGCCTTTTGTATGATGTTTTCATTTTCAAGGGAAACTTAAATCTATACAATACATTGTGTTTGCATAAACATGGTGAAAAGCTGGTGAAAGCCTAGCAAATGTGAGAAAATGGTGTAAGCAGCAGTGTTTGTTTTGGCACCCGTTGCAGTGTCAAATGTCCCAGTGATATTGTTGTGGCCTACAGAATAAATTGTGATAGCATAAATACAGTGAAAAAATTATGAAAGCTCAGTAAAGAGTGAGAGGTGATTGTGAATAGCAGCGTCTGGATTGGTGACGGCAATAGTGTGTCAAGTAACCCAGTCATAAAGATGCACTGTTACCATGTGCTGTGCTTATTAAAGGTTATTAATCATGGCTCCCAAACTCTTCATTTCATCAATCGTTTCATGAACCTTCAAGTTTTGGGAAAGTTGGGTATGAGTTGCCTGGAATCCTGGAACCAATTACTATAATTTTCTATTGAAATGAATTGAAATAGTTCCAGCCCCTAATGTGATTCATACCTAGCACAGCACGTTTCAGGTACCAATTAGGGACAGGTTGTTCCTACTGTAGACTGTATTTAATTTCTTCTGTGTAATGTATATGAAGTACACTGCTCCCTCCAATTTTTTGTGAAATTGGTCGACATTGCAGGCCGCAAAATTTTAATTCACAAAATTGGAATCATTAATCTTATGGTGATTTTAGTCAAATTTTTGCCCTTGTTTGAACACACATATATGTAATTATACATTCTACAATAATGAAAAATACAGAAAAACATAAACATTATCATTATCCATAAGAAAATTTATTTAAATGACCATTTTACTGTACCTGAGCTTGCAGAGATGGAGATTGGTCTCAGTCGCAAAATTGAAATATCGCAAAATTGGAGGGAGCACTGTATGTTGAAAATAATGTATATGCATTATTTTGATAATAAAAGCATATTTTGTGACAGCTATGAGGGGATTATATGCTCAGCATTTCTTTCAAGAAAACCTATGTGACAATAATGGGTCAGTCACTATGAATAAAACTTGTGTGTGACAATAATGGGTCAGTCACTATGAATAAAACTTGTGTGTGACAATAATGGGTCACACTAGCGATGTTTTAAGTTAAAAGTTTGACAGTAAATTCTATGTTAAAGATACTGATTTTCAAATTGGGACTATCCTTACTTCCTCCCTTATTTGTCTGGATGTTTGAGGTTTTACTGTGCACAGAACATAACTAAATCCATGAAGTTAACTAAACATTTTATGACAGTACATCCAAATTTAGTTGAGTAATATATGTAGTGGGAGATGCAAGAGGCATGAACCAAGTGACAATTTCACTGTCATTGTTGAGGAATGTAAAGTACTACAACCCAGAGTGTATTCACCATTAGATGTAATGTAATGTAAAGTACTACAACCCCGAGTGTATTCTCCATTAGATGTAATGTAATGTAAAGTACTACAACCCAGAGTGTATTCACCATTAGATGTAATGTAATGTAAAGTTCTACAACCCAGAGTGTATTCACCATTAGATGATGATGGTAATTACAATAACTTATTTCACTGCTGTTCTGTGAGTTAAAGGAAAAAGTAGCATCATTAAAACGATTATTTTATGTTTATCAATAGATTGTTAAGTGGTCATTGCCTGTAATCAAAAACCAGAAATAGCAACAATATGTATGTTATGGTCCTATCCCACTTTTCAAAAAATAAAACCGTAAAGTCATGCTGATGAGATCTATCAAAGTCCTTGATAGATAGCACATGCTGACACTGAAGAGTAAATAAAAGATTCTCAACAAAATTATGAATCTCACAGGCCTTACAGGAGCCATAAGAAGCCTTAGCATGTCTCCAGGAGTCTCAGTAACTATTCTCATGCCCAGCAAGGACATACAAGTTGACGCCCTGTTCACTATCCCGCACTTCTGTGTTTCTGCTGGACACTATGACAACGCTGGAGGTGTCCATGAGAGCCAGCCAACGTGGTGTTTGTGAGTCAAAGCAGCATGGTAGTTAGCAAGACAAGTCAAGGTTAGCAAGTCAGACTACACCTACAAAGCACTGTCAAGCACTTTAAAATTTTAAAAGAATAACACAAAGTTGGCTCTGGGTGGGAAGGCGCTTCTTTCCAATATTCTGTTCTATGAAATATAGAAGTATTTTCCATAATTCATAATTAAATTCCTATTAAATAAATGTCCAATCAATCCTTCCCACACTTACTACCTTATCTCTTCTACAGTATCATCATCTTTTTGTATCATATTGTGGATAATTCTACAATTACAATAATAATTTACCATATCTAAACAAAGTAGTTTTAATACATAAAAAGAATACTATCTAATCACAAATTCGAAACCCACAGTCAAAACATCAATGTAGTGCAACACATTTTAAAACATCATATGTCAATGACTATAGATTCTGGCAAAGACCTTATTTTCACAGAAAAAGTGACGAGGACGAGGAAGAGAAGAATGTAGAGGAAAATTAAGGAAAAAAAATGGAATGGAAAATAGAAAAGAAAAGGTATTTACTAAACTAACATCCAAACAAATAAGAAATTATGAAATTTACTCGCAAATAAATAATGTATCATTGTCTTAAACACTCATGCTCTTCAGACCAATTTGACGAAGTAATTTTCACGTATCTACTATTTACTGTTTATAAGAACTAGAATTTCTATAATGTTTGACAGCTAACTACCTATAATATTAAATAGTGTTTTATAATTTCAAACATTTAAGTAATACAAAAAAATGTATATTCAGTTTGATCTGTAGCTGCTCACAATCCTGGAGAGAGAGAGAGAGAGAGAGAGAGAGAGAGAGAGAGAGAGAGAGAGAGAGAGAGAGAGAGAGAGAGAGAGAGAGAGAGAGAGAGAGAGAGAGAGCACCTCAGGGAATAAGTATTACCCTCCGAGTGGTCACAGAGCCCACCATCCCCGTCACCAACATGCGTTCAGAAGGGGGCCAGCCAGTGTGGGGGACTCCATTTTTTGCCAACTTATCGTGTAGTGAGTATTGTTACCCAGCAAACTTCATACAATATATATCTTTTCCATGATTATCTAAGGAAAAACTGAATCCGTGAAAGTACAATCTCTGGAGGTTAGAGAGTGATTAGTATCTTGAATTTCCTACAGTTCAACCATTCACTTCTTTTCTATTAGTATAATCACATTGGCTTGCAGACAAGAGATACTTTGCAACTGTTTGTCCTAGGGGCCTAGAAATATATTCATTGTTACAGGATAATGGGGTGCAGCTGAAAGTGGTTACACTGGCATAATTCATCTTTGTGTTCTTTGACAGCTGAAAAGATTATGAGGAAAGATCAAGGTAAAGTAAATGTAGTGCAATGTTTCTCAAGGAAATGGCCCAGCAAGTGAGGAATTGAGTACATCATCGAAGTGATGAACACAGATGCACCGCATTGACTTGACAATGCGGAGAGAATGACAAAATGTAGCAAGTTAAATACTTTTATGCACAACACAGAGTACCAGTAGATAGATCAAAGAACACAAGAAATGAGGTCCTGAAGAAACTAATCTAACAGACAAGCTGCACATGGTTATACAACTGTGTGACCTTGTCAGATTTGTGAAAACATGGAACCTGTCATTTAAAATAATGATGATGATTAAGATATATCCATTGAAATAGATAAGGATACTTCGATGAGCTTGATAATTCTACATCCCAAAACTGATGGTGGCCATACAGGAATGTCTTGCAAGCTAGAAAGATGTAGCTGTTTTTTCCCCGTTTTATGATACACAAATAAAAAGTTACAAAGCTAAAGATGAAGATGCTTACAAAAGACAGAGTGAAGACAGGCTATGAAGCAGCCAAAGAAAACAGTAGAGGATTAGATGCTCTAATTAAGAGAAACTGCTGGAAGAGACAAAGCTTCCAGACTTTAACAGTTCCTGTAACATAACAATTTAGATATCACACAATTTCACACTATAAACTGCAACTCTTGCACTAGGAAAGAAGCGTCAACAGTGTTGTGATCACATACCTGTCTGAGCCGAGTAACCTGAACACTCTGGAGTTGTCTATGATTTCTTGAGTTACCTCCCCATTCTTAAAGCTGCGGCCCTGCATACCATGCTCATGGAATGCCAAAACACTGTCCGTTAAGCACACTGCAAAAAAAGGATTAATGGAGAAAACACTTGAGAAATGTCAAATATCAATTCTTTTTATATATATATATATATATATATATATATATATATATATATATATATATATATATATATATATATATATATATATATATACCTCACCATAATCCCACCTTATTGTCCTTTAATTCATCATAAACCCTAAAGATCCAACCACTTTCTTCCCTTTCATACCTCTTTCTCTCACCTCACCTTACATGCTTCCATACGGCATATAATCAAATCAAGATATTTAAATTCATGTATCTCCATTTCTTCTCCATTCAGCCTGATTTTACATTATTTTAACCATTTAACTCTTACTCTATATGGTCCCATCCCTTTCTAAACCCATTGCCATTGTGCAGGGGCTATGGGACCAGAGAATGTGGTCTGATGCTGCAATGTCTCAGACTTCAGTTTCTGGTCCAATCAATTTTTGCTTGGGCTTTTTCTTTTTCTAGCTTTATTTTCCCTTGTTTCATCTGTCTTTTCTACCTAACCTTTCACTATCCCTTTCTTTTCCTTACATGTAAGAGCCGTGCTGAGAGGATGAAAGGGTAATTAAGAGTTCAGTGATGAACGGCCTGAGAGTGCCATGGGCACAGTATACCCTCCCTCTTTCACTAAACTCCCCTATCCCCACCACCTACTCCTACACCTCCCCCCATCTTTCCCTTCACCCTTTTCCCCCTTTCCCTCCCACCATTTCAGCTACATCTACCAGAAAATCTGGATTCTCTCATGAATCCTTGTTATATAAATCCTATCTCCAAGATCCCTCCTGCCCACATACTGCCCTTACTTCCATACCTCCTACTTCTGATCCTCCCGCCTCTAATGATCCCAGTGCTCCTATCCCTACCATTATCACAACTCATTCATTGTATTAAAAAAATATATTTTTGCTCCCATAGAAATGACCTCCACTGCTAACTTTATATCTACGTTCTTTCAAGTCTGATACACTAACTTACATCTTACGATCACTTTGTCTTGAACACTTTTCTACTCATTCACTATAACTCACCATTCTGTACGTCCCGATATTTTGTCTTGCCGTTATCTCTTTGCTCTGCCGTCTGCCTTTTAGCTTAACATAGCACCATATAACCTTTGATGTCTGGTGCTTACTTTATTCCCATTAACTCATTCATTCTTACTCTATATGGGCAAACAAAATCAACCACTTCACTTTTACTTCACCCCCTTACTTTTGTTTAACTTCACTTATAACTTCTGCTTTTTGCACACACTGTCAAACACATTTATTCGTCTTAATAGGTCACATTTTCTGCAATCAGGACTGCATCATCAAGTATTTCACTCCTGTAAGCACTCACCTATAGAATCGATGGTGAAGTCAAAAGTGAGTTCAGATGTTTGCTTTTTCCTTTCTTTGAGTTTCCCTTGAAGATTGACCACCCTAACCACATCTGTAAAGGAAATGATCAGTAAGTAAGAAAAATAATATATTACTGCAACTTATTGGACAGTGTTAAGATTAATGAATGTGGAGAGTGAGAAGTGGTAAGTGATATGCAAAAATAGAACAGAGAGCAGTGCAAGGGTTCAAGAGTGAGAGTTGTGGAGGTCACTGAAAATCTGAAGTGCAGGAATGTGTCAATCATAGATGGAATAATAACTGAGATGTTGGTATAGTATGGTCTCATAGTCTCCTTCAGTGTTGCATCTACTACTATGTGTGACCTAAATTTAATCTCATCAGTCTTGTTGCCTCTTTTGTACAGACCATTTATGTGCACTTCCATCTCCTGTTCCTATAGTTTCTACATATTATTCATATTACTTAGTATATTTTTGGCTGTCTTTTCTCCAAATATGTGAGACATCATTAAACATAAAAGTGGATAAAATTATGATAAAGCCAACGTGGATGTAAGCTAGGTAGGAGAGCTAAAGAATTCAAGGTTTTTAGTGACAAAGATAATGGTGAGAAAAAGAAAAATTGAGGTGGAGGGAGACAAAACAAGGATTGAGATGAGGTGAAAAAGAAAACAAAAAGATGAATGGATATAAACAAAGTATTGACAAGATTATAACTTGGATGAGAGCATATGAAGAGAAGCGAAGTGAATGAGAAAGAAAAGCAGGAATTGAGGAAAGAAATGCATCACCTTAAGAAGGAGAATGATGAAAGGGAGAGAGAGGGAAATTGAGATTGAAAAGAGAATTATGAATAGAAGGGGATTCATGGGGGTGTAAGGGAGGAAACAAGACATCAAATTGAAGATATAGTAAACAATGAAGTGATGAACTGGAGAGGAGAAAGAAAGAAAGGGGATAATAGCACATACAATTTGGATTTAGTAAAGAATGGACATGTCACTAACCTACTTGGCTTTTACTCAAGAGTAACAAATATGGATACAACACAGGAAAGGGGTTGATGGGCAGATTGCATATACATACTTTGACCTGACAAAACCATTTGACAAGGTAACACATAGATCATCATGGAAGTTGAAAAACATTGGAGAATTGAAGGGAAAAATCAAGAGCTGGATGGAGGATTACCTGCAAAGATGACATGAGAACAGTGATAAGAGAGAAAAAATGGGGCAGGAGCATCCCACAGGAATTTGTTCAAGGGGGGCAGAGCCAAAATGTTTTTAGCTTAAGTACCAAACACACAATACTATAAGGGCACAATAATGACACCTTATACTAGCACTAGAAATACGCACAACACTTTATGGAAGCAATCCCCAGTGTTACACTAGATGTGCTCGAAGATATATTCAGTAATGATTTCTCATTGATGAATTAAGCGCTTAGTACAGTACATACAGTACTCTAGTACAGAAGCACACATGTATAGTTAGTGATGTCACATTCTTAAAAAACTGTACAATGCTTTAGTACTATACTGTACAGTGATTAATATTAAGGTTGTTACTGTGTACAGTAGTTTAGTGGTTAAAATATAAGTGTGGAAAGTGTGTAAGTGATCTATAAAAAAAAACTGAATGATATGAGAGGGTAGGGGAGTGATCAAGGATTCAAAAGGAGTTTTGCTATGCTGGCTATAAATATTATCATTTATGGTGAGTGCATGCATGTTTTTCTTCAATTAATGTACAGTTATGTCATTTTGTGTGTTTTTTCCTCTTTCAGAAGGCTTTTTCTACATAATAGGTAGTACAGTATGATTTAGTGAGTTTTTAGGATTAGATGGTGTCAGGAGTATGCACAGGTTCTTAAACTTATGATATTCAGGATTTTCAGCTAATTCAGATGTGGTCTTCCCTCAGTTAGTCCGATTTATAGAGAGTTTACTGTATCTTCATTACACTTATAATGATAATTTTCAAAGAATATTTATCCATGTATCTATATACCGGGCTGTTATCCCCCTAAAGGTGGGTAGCCAAGAAAAGGCACGCAACATATATACACATACACTCCTCTCACTTAGCCCTTAGGTCGCCATAGAAGAAGAGAAATGCACCCCACCCAAACACTGCACGTCATGCCAGTCACGCAATTGGGGCTGAGGGCGGGGGTCATATCCACAACAGTTTTAAGGTTTAACTCTGCCACTTCATACTTAACTCATGCCCTCACCCTTCCCGCACCTGATATGATCCAAGGGTCACACCAGATACATGGGAACTTCCTCCAGGTGTTGTCAAGGCAGCATCATTAATCATGCATTCACCACTGCTCTCCATTCACTTCTAATACACACAATCATCCTTTCTTGTTCTACAGACATTCCTCTTTCATTCAACGCTCTTTACACAGTGTTTCTCCATCCCATTTTTTTACCTTCCTTTCAACCTCACACCTCTTACATCGGATATTACTTTTCTCTCCACCAACCGCTCCTCCTCCATTCTCTCCATGTGTCCAAACCACCTCAACACACTCTGCTCTGCTCTGCTCGATCAGCCAACTCTCTTGTAACACCAGTTCTCCTTCGCACTTTATTTCTCACTCGGTCCATACATGTTACTCTACACTTACTCATCAGACACCTCATCTCCATTACATTTAAGCTCTTCTTCTCTGCTACTGCCATACTCCATGTTTCAGCCCCATGTAGTGCAGTGGGCATAACTACTCCTTCATACAACCTTCTCTTTACATTCATCCCCATTGCTCCACAACTAAACACCTTCATTCCTCTCAACACCTTTCCTACATCACTGTTCCTAGACTTCACCTGTCTCTATTCCTCCAGCTACAATAATCTTGGATCCTAAATATTTAAAGCAATCCACGTCCTCAAACAATTCCCCATTCAACGTAACATTCATCCTTCTACCATATAAATCACTCAGCTTAACTACACAACCCTGCTCTTTATATTCAAGTCTCACTAGCAATACTGCAGAGAAGAATAAAAAAAAGATGAACTGATACCAGCAGCTTCATAGGTTTTATGTTTAAATATTAATTATATTATGTTGTAATGATGGAACACAAATTAAATATAAAATTGTATGAAAAAATACATGAAAGGGAAAGTTCCAAACTCAATTTGGATTTCCAGGGGTAGAGAACTGCCCCTCCTGCTCCCCCTTATGGACGCCCATCAACAATCAATTGGACACCAGCAGTTTTTAATACATATGAATGATATGCCAGGAGTGAGTACTTATATAAGTCTGTATGCATGTGATGCAAAAATGTTAAGGAAAATAAGAAACGAAACCACAATGAATGTGAACACCTGCAGAATAACTTAAATAAAACATCTAAATGGAGTAAAAGATGGGAAATGGAATTTAATGCTGGCAAAGGTCACATGATGGAAATAGGAAAAAGTGGGAGACCAAAAGTTTTCATGGAAACTCTTGGTTGGGCAGCCTGGGTTGACCAAGAATTTTTGCCAAAAAAGATGTACCCATTCGAGGATGAATGAATATGACAAAAATTGCAGCATGAATACACACCTTGCAAGTAGATGCAGACAACTGGATAAAAACACACATAAAAATACTTACTTTCATAGCACACAAGGATGGCGTCCTTCTCAATCTGGGTAACATTCTTTACATTGAGGTTGTGGCGCGGAACAACAGTAGCCATGCCATCCATGTCCTCATCCTCATCCGGAATCCAGGTGGAGCCAGTGTTAAGGTCTATGAGGCTGTGTCTCAACTCATCCTCTGACCCATAGCTACGGTTAACATCCACACACATCAGTGGGTATTCCAGGTCTGGAGTTATTACCATCTCAAAGATTCTCAGTGGATGTGGCAAGTAGCACTCACTTTGCTGTAAGTTGAGGAAGAAAAGTGAATCATGTACAGTAAGTGTGACTATAACAAAATTTGTTTATTTGCCAGTCTAGCTACCTCTTGCTTGAGTTTGAGATTTAAGTAACTTCAATACCATTTTTTTTTCATTTTTTCAACTGACTTTCTTTGGAGACACATTATATGTATATGGTTAATTCTATTTCATCCCTTGCTCTGTCATAATTATCACAATTTCCCCAAAGTATTTTGACAATAATAATTCTTGCTTTATTCCCAATAATGATAGCTAAAAATGTTCCTAAAATTGTATTAGTCGGTTTGAGAATACATAAATGTCGTAAAGAGTTTTTCAGTTTTTCAATTCTTTGTGTAAAATTAAGTCAGCATTTGAATGTGGCATCGTTTCTGATGGCCCTTCGGAGTGAGTGGCCAACACTATTAAAATGAGTGAGGCAGAAGTTTAAGAAAAGAATGGTGGGTGAGAAAAAGAGGCTTAGAGTTGAAAGATTCCGAGGTGAAGGAATAAGAGAGGAATACAAGCAAGGAGTGACTGAAGTGCTGAATGAGAATGTGATTAGAAAGGCAACTGATATTTTTTGATACCTTCAGAAACGTATTGTTACATGTAATGGAGGTAATAGTGCGGATGAAAGTGTGGATGAAAGTGTGGATGAAAGTGGTGAAAGTGAGGAAGAAAGGAAATGCATGGTGGACAGAAAAGGTTAAGTAAATGGGGAAGAAAAATGGAGACGCATTAAAGAAAACACTGGAAACAAATTACTAGAGAGGAAGAAATACAAGGAAAAAAGAATATATGCAATGTAAATGGAAAGCAAAACAAGTGAAAGAAGAGATTAAAAGGAAAGCAGATGAACTTTGTCTGATAGAGTGAGAAATAAGAGGAAGATAAAAGAAGGAAGTTAAAGGATGAAAAAGGGAAACAATTTCAGCAGCAAAGGGAATAAGGTGAAATACATGGAGGGAAAAATGTAGTGAGAGAATGAGGCAGTGAAAGGAAGATGGAAAGAATACTTTGAAAATCTAATCAAAATTAAAAGTGAAGGGGAAGCAATTGTGACATTTATGGGAATGATAGGTGGTGGTAGGAGGGTGAGCAATCTGTACAGCATGGGAAACATTTAAAAAGTGATATGAGCAATGAACAGCTCTGAATTTAAGACAAGTCATTTAGAAGTAGATATGTAAACAGAATATGAGCTTCAATTAAACCCTGTATATTAATGATATCTAAACACACACACACACACACACACACACACACACACACACACACACACACACACACACACACACACACAAGCCTCACCTTCAGCAACATAAACTTGTTGAGTGGGTCATACCACTGCATCAGGTACAGAGCCGTGGAGGTGGCCCCACACAGGTACTTGTAGCCGTTGTAGGGGTTACGGCCCACACAACATCGCAGTGTTCCCTTGGTGTCGGGTACCTGGACAGATCAACAAGAGGAAGCAGAATGAACTTAAACTCTTATAAATCCACACTTTTGGTCCCATAAACTTCTCTTCTAGCTATACATTGAGCTTTCAAAAATTCCTCCCTACTTCCACTTTCTTTTTCTTATATAATTGCAATATTTTAATAATGGGTACATAAGTAGGATTTTAAAAACTGCCTTAATATATTGTGTACCGAGTTTCACCAGGCCATCAAAATCTTGAATGTGTATTGTGATATATTTTCTAACATCTAATAGTGAAGAAGTTAAATGAACCATTAGTAAGATCCTTTCTTGGCCATCCTTCCATTTATGTGTATGTTTTAAGTGATCAATATGACTCACTCATTTGAATAACTTCCAACTTACCTTTGTAGTTATTGCATATTTTCTAGGCAAAAACTTTTCTGGGATTTTGTTCATGGGTAGCGAGAATTTGTGGAGATGTCGGTTATGGAGTCCAATGAGCTCATGGCGATAGAGATATGGTCCCTTGCCTGTGGTGGAGGGAGATAATGAATAGTTAGATGTATGTATTACTGGGAATGATGCAATAATTGAGCTGGTAGGTGAGCCAAGATTTGTATGTAGGCACAGACTATGGGCAGGTTCAGGGTATCTTAATTTTCATACAAATGTACAATAAATAGCAGTGTATAAGATGACCTTTGAGTCTAATACAAATTTCTTAAAACTAAAGGTTATTTTTATATAATAAATGTAAAATGTAAACCTATAACCCATTGATGAACATTAGATTAAGCACTGTAACTTCAAACTGTATCTATAGTCCACTAATCAATAATCTATCTATCTATCTATACACCAGATTGTCATCCAAATGGTGGTAGCCAAGACAAGGCATACATACACACACCTATGCACACATACATATACACTCCTCTCACTTAGCCTCTAGGCCCCCATAGGAGAAGAGAAGTACACCCCGACCAAACACTAAGCGTCAGGTCAGTCACACAAACATATCATACATATCTATCCATCTATATACCCTGTTAACATCAACCTAAATAAGGAGATATCCAAGACAAGGTGGTTAGTGTTCAGGGAGACATTACTATCTCCTCCCCTTCTGCACTTTATCATTTCGTAGGAGGGATTACAGAGGCGGTAGTACAGTGGTTAGTGTTCGGGCATGAGAACCTAGTGTCCCGGGTTCGAGTCCCGATATCCGCTGGCCACTTTTCTTTCTTTGGTATTACTGCATAGTGGCCAAAGACTACACAAATTGCTGCCATACTGTCCTCAGATGGGATTTACAATGTTATATGCATTTGAGGCTGTAGCAGCAATAGCCTCTCTCGTTCTCAACATAATCAGGAGAGAACATAAATATTTGAGGCGTCACTATAAAAAAAAAATCTAAACCTACGCCATGTAACGGGTAAGAGGCAGTCCATCTTAGCCTCCATAAAGCCTATTGGCACCAACGGTTTGTGATGTAGAAGAAAAATAAAGAATAAAATTTTAAATTAAATAAAAAACTAGTCTTGGAATCAGCATTAGAAGTGACATATTTGATGACATTTAAGATGCATTTTTTTCCCCCAAAAGATTTCATAAAAAATCATCCTGCAAAGTTGAGGCCTCCCGTTGGCTAATCTTACATCTGACACTCACTATTGTGGTACTGTACTATTGGTCTATATGTCTACTGTCTTTAGCATACAAATCTTTAACAAATTACTCACAGATAGAATTCGTGTAATGCCTCATTCAAAGCAACCAAAAGTGTAGGCAGGATTCCAGAGTGGTTATTCAACAATTGGCCAAATCCATGTTATTAATCATATATCTATCTACACCCATCACACTGCTATCACACATTCTGCTATCACGCACATATCAAAAGCTGACACATTCTTGCTTTAGCGCAGTCAATCCCATCATCACACACCTACTTTCATTTGAAAAGATAAGAAGTAGATCTGAAGATGAAAAAGAAAACAAAAGTGATGTTCAACAGTTACATACCAAATCATTCAATCAAAGAAGAGGATGAAGTAATAGAATATGTTCAGGACAATATTTTCTTTGTACAGAAAATTAGCTTGAGTCCAGATAAAAAAAAAAAAAAAATCTAGGTGATGGCCAAAGCGAGGGAAGGAAGAGAGAGTTATAATGCATATAGTCTCACCTGATATAGTCATGAGCACATCCTTGATGACAAACATCCATGTGGTTCTGGTAGGCAGCAGCTGCTCCATGGTAGCCTCATGCAGCTCATTCAGGTTGAGGGTGTAGATACCTTCCTCAGCACCAATCAGGATGTGTTGGTCACGAGTGTCGGGGTGGATCCAGGAGGCAGTACAGTGAATGTGGAGTGGACATCCATTGAACACCTGGAGTACAAAGGGGAGGAGTAATATACGTGACAATAATACTTCACTTAGTATTTATCCTAAATCATTGTATTTATACTGTCAAAGCCTGACATGAGGTTTTCCGTTATCAAAGCAGCAGACAATAACAACAACGAACCAATGAGCTAATGGAAGTAAGGGTTACCACTGTGAACTGTGATCAGAAGCATCACGTGATCAGCCCAGGACGCAGTGGAAGGAGGCGTAACTACAAGCATGTGATCACGTAATCCATTGAGTCTTAACTCCACTGAAGATCATTAATTCTGTATAAGTAACCTAGTCAAGGTAAGCTCTGATACAACAAGGTAAAGTACATCTTGACTTTTAAGTTAAAGAAGACGGGCTATGTTATATTTGAAATTCCTTAAAGTTTACATATCAAATATTCTATCCCTTTTTATTCAAATACAAATACATTGTACCCTGTTTCTGAAAAAAAATAAATGAATAATAATAATAATAATAATAGTAATAATTCACTGCAGTTCAAATGGACTTTGGATTGTTTTCAAATTGCATGGAATAGGTGGTAGATAGTTAAAGAGAGTTAAAAGGTTTTGTGTGAATAGCAACACACGTGTTGAAGTGGGAAATAGTGTGAGTGACTGGTCTCTTGTTTGAGTGGAGATGTATAATGTGACCTTGGTTGTTAATTACATATATGGACAGAGTGGTAATGGAGGTAAACGTAAGATGTTGGTTAGAGATTTGAGTTATTTATTGCTTTCTTTACTTCCTTTCCATCAATTTGTTTCTGTGCACACACACTTTCCATCCACTTCCTCATACACGCTCAACACTATTGTTTCCCTTTCTGTCTCCTTATTCATTAAAAATTTCAAAGTGACTCTTCCATACTCCCTTCACCTCCTCTTTACCACTTACATCAACTCCATCCTCTCGAAATTCTAACATAGACAGTCCCTACTCCTCACTCTCTTTCTTAACTTCATTCCAAAACAACTTTTCATTTTTGTTAAATTTCTCACTCAGCTTTATACCAAACTCATCTAGTTTCCTTTTACTCTCTTTCACCAACTCGTTAAAATCCCTATTCCAAGACTTGTATTCAGTTCTCCTCCTCACTCTTATCTCATCTGCCGCATTCCTTTGTAGCATTTCCTTATATGCTCTCCTCTTCCTTTCTATTGCCTCTTTTATCTCATCTTTCCACCATGCATTTCCCTTACTCTACACCCTCAGAGGTCTATACTATACCCAACCACTTCCACTGCTACTGTGGTTGCTGCATCCTTGAACGCCCAAAATACCTCACTAACATTTACTCCCTCTTCAACTGTCAACCTAACTTCTATCACAGTCCATCACTCCACATCCTTTTGTATTGGTTTCTTGCATCTCAATAATGTCAGATCTTCCTCTCCTAAAACTTTTAACTAATTATCTCCTTTTCCCTTTAAGCATTGAGGCCATTCACATTAACTGAGCCAACTCTCATGTCGAGTGTGTTCAAGGAGGGAATTGAAAGAGTGAATGAGTCAAGTAATGCATTAGGGGTGTCAGTTACCCTGTTTTAGGGGATGACAGCTTGGTATATAGATAGATGGATTTTTAGCGGTTCCCTTTGTTATTTAGAATTACTAAATCAGTGAGCACACATGCATGCTGAAGGAGTAGTGACATGTAAGAAAGGTCACTGATGTCCATAGCTTTACCTTTGAGAAACAAGCTCCCATGTGGACCTTAGGAGTAGGCGGAAGGCCATTTGACTGTGGTCTGGGAGGTGTGTTGTGTCTTCGTTTGTCTTTCCGTCGAGGTGGTATAGGAGGAGTCCCACTCCCATCCTCTTCACCACCACTGCTTCCCTGCCCATTTTCTTTGGTTCCTGTAAAGGGAAAGGTAAATTAAGTTTCAAGTAAGATTCAAATATGTTTTCATCATGTTTAATATCTCTCTCTCTCTCTCTCTCTCTCTCTCTCTCTCTCTCTCTCTCTCTCTCTCTCTCTCTCTCTCTCTCTCTCTCTCTCTCTCTCTCTCTTTTCTACTGAAATTCACAGCAAACCCTCTATAAATGAGACTAATTTGGAGGAATTAGCCATTAAGTTCTCTTTCTCTTTAATTACCTTGACAACTTCCTTTGCCAGATTTTCTTTTGATCTGTTTTGTGTTTCTGTTATCTGTTTGAAACTAACTTTTTCCACCTCTTGTTGTCCCTTCCATTCTCTTTAATTGTTTCTTATCTCTTTTACACTTTCTAAAGTATATTTGACTATGGTACAGTGGTCAGCGTTCAGGCATGATAACCTAGGGTCCTGGGTTCGATCCCCCAATATCCACTGGCCACTTGTCATTATTTGGTATTGAGTCGCATATAACGTTGCAGTCCCGGCGAGGATGGTGTTATGGCAGCATGTGGATGATCTTAGGCCACTCAGCGGTAGTAACGAAGAAAAGTGGCCAGCCCATGCCGAGGCTCGAACGCGGGACCCTGAGCTGGTATGCCCGACCGCTAGCCACTAGACCACCACCTCTGTCCATACTGTCCGCCATACTGTCCTTAGACAGAACTTACAATGTTTATATGCATTTGAGGCTGTAGCAGCAATTAGCCTCTCTTCGTTCTCAACATATTCAGGAGAGAACATAAACATTCGAGGCGTCACTATAAAAAATCTAAAAACCTATGCCAAATAACAGGCAAGAGGCAAGTCCATCCCTCTATAAAGCCTACTGGCGCCAATGGTTTGTGATATAGAAAAAATAAATAATAAAATGTCTTTATTTTCCTTCAGCTTCAGATGACCATATCTCACATTTTTCTTACGTTCAGTATTTTCTGCTCCAAATTATTTGTTCTTTTCTCCATCATTTTCCCTCTCTCCTCTAATTCATGAATCTTATTTTCAATGGCTAACATCCTTCTTAGGCACACCCTTTCTCCTAGGTTCTTATCTTTCATTATTTTCTTACTACTGAAGCCAAAAATGATGAGGTGTCTGTCAAAATTTGAGGCGGCCACATCAACAAAATTTTGCCAAGGAGGAGTAAAACCCTTTCTGAAGACACTACTACATGAGGTGGTGTTTACAGGAGTATGGGTAAGGAGAGAACAAACAAAAATCCTCTTTGGGGAGAACAATGGAAGAATAATGTAGTATGAATACAAATTAAGAAAGACAAGATTATATGATTATTCAACAGAAAAAATAAATATAAAATGAATTACATTTATCAGATGCACTGAAATTTTCAAAGATCAGGAAGCAAAGAAAGAAATATAATAATAAAAAATCCAGAAATTTGAATTAAAAATTGACAAAGAGACGAGACAAAATTAACCTAACTCTAATCCCGAATGCACACTATAACTACGTACAGACAAACCATGATTTAAGAATTTTATGTTACAAATATAATAATTTTCTGCTTAGTCATGATTTACGAATACAAAATTCACATTTACGAATAAAAATTGAATTTTTACCTTCAGAAAATTATGAAAAATATGAAAATTACTATGAACTATACACATTGGGAAACTATTTGTGTTTGTTTACTTATTCATATATTTTCCAGGAACTTAATATGGTACAGCTGTGAATTTTACTTTAAGTAGAACTGTTTGAAATTAAGAGAATGTTATAATTCTATACTATGCAAATGACTTCACCATTCTAGGGATGTAATTAATGTTTGCAGGAATGTATCTTGCCTAATGTTATCCAAGTCTATCAAGAAAAATATCTCAATTTGTGGATTCTTGATTCATCTGTGCACAAACGCACACACACATACATATATGAGACATAAGGTCCCTTACTATTAAGAAGTATTACATTTAGAGATGAATAAAAGAGGCACAACAAAGGAAGATGGGATACAGACCGTCCCTGCGGCGATCATGCTGGCTGTCACTCTGGGCACGAGCCCGAGAGCTCCCCGAGGTAAGGGTGAGGGTGGCAGTCTGGTCAGTGAGCTCTTCACCTTCCTCTTGGTGTGCATCTGCACTGGAATGTCTCCTTGCATGTCCCCGTTCCCGCCCTGGCGATGCCTGGTTGTATCTGCTGCAGGAAGATCAAGATACACTCATATAACTCCACACAAACATGAACATTCAGGTCAACTCTGATCATTGGTGGTATTTGCCAGTAGGCTAACCACAGAAATAAATTCCACCCACCTGTTGTGATTGGCCTCATCAAGGGCCTGACTAGCTTCACTGAGGGAGGTTTCATCCATGCCCACTGGCAGGGTTGCTCTGCAGAGACCACAGGAGCAAGTATTAATGGCATCTCTGCCACAACATTGACAGTTGTTAGTTATAACCTTCAATTATCCCAGTTTAAACAAAAGGCAGTGACAGTCAGATCATAGATTAAGTAAGTGAACACTTGGGAAGAATTTTGGAAGAGCAGTATTTAAGCAACTTTCAATACCCAGGTTACTTGTATGTCCCCTCTCTGTATTTATTGAAAATTTGCATGAACTCCTCTGCTATCATCAGATCACAAGCCAAGACCAATTCTCCAAACAAGAACAAGAACTTGTGAGTTCTGGCTGAATAATATGATTAAACAATGTATTCTGAAAGCTTGTTACATTTAGAGCAGAAACTTTCATATATGATCAATTCTATAAATTTCTGATGCAACACTGCAGCTTTCCAGTGCCAATGACTAAAAAAGTATCAAAATATTCACTGACTACTCTATAAAACTGCAACTTTGCAAGGCAGAGTCCATGCAAATCTGTATCATCAGTAAATATTGAAAATTAATACTGAGGATCATAGAACACTGGGTGCCAGGAAGCACTACCTCCACCAAGTGCATGCAACCATAGTCTCATGGCGATACAGTGCTCTTGCTTCACCAAACAGCAGCAGTAGCAGCAGAGTTTAGAGCAGAGGCTACAGTGTAACAGTCTGTATATTATGAACTGTATGTAATATTACATGTGGGCAAAAGATGTGTGTAAGGTACAGAGATGAAGTCTATCCAAGTTTGGAGGAAGGAAAGTGAATCCAAGGACACAACAGTACAGCAGTAACCATCACATTTCTGTTGACCTTCTATGTGTTGATCTAAAACTAGCAAGGTGGTGGGCACGTCTCAGCTGCTGTGTGACACCTACACTAAATCAAACATATGGTTCACCCTCCAACCCTACTGCCACCAACATATTCAATTCTCTAAAATATCTAAACAAACGGTAACATACTTACATAATTTTTTTCCATAATATCCCAACTGTTATACAATGTAAAATTATATTAAAGTTATAGGAACCAAACTTGTATACACGAAACACAAGTTGACATTTCATTTAACAGAATCACAAACCTACATCTAGTTTGTCAATGGTCCTAGTCATAAGTGGGAGACTAAAAACAAAAATGAAAATGCTATTAAACAATATATCCTTAAAGACAATGAACAAAAAGTAATCTAACCAGATGCAGTTAAAGTTAACTTCTACACTGAATATTTGGCACACAGAGTTGAACAGAAATCACGGGTTTTACATAGTTAATGAACTGTCTGCAATTTTTCGTTTTCTTTAATAATTCAACATTCAACAATGTTGATATATTTTTGTTTCAATAAATCTTGTTAAGATTATATTTGAAGCATATCTCTTCTGTGAGTGACATTCTAAGATAACCTGAATAACACAATGATTAGCCTTGACTAGTAAAACATAACACGGCAAAATGTAAAGGTGATTACCAAAAACAACAGGAAATTATCTATCAACAATCTCAAACCATGTCATTGTATTAGTTATGTCAAACCTAAATCCATTCAATCGAGTTCATCCTGGACACACACTCTCCTGAATGAGAAAATCTATCCACATAACAACATATATATCTTAGATTCCATTCAGTCACTAGCACAACATAAATACCAATTATACTAAAAAGGATCATAAGTTCCTTTCATATGACACTCTTAGCCTTGCTACATCACAAGTAAACCCTAACCATAATTACTATGTTCACCTACAGCCCTGTATGCGTCGGATATCACACTCTGGCCCTGTGAAGGCATGTAGCTGGATACTGCTGATATTAGTAATGAGTCCTAGGGCACATGCCATGTTATTTCCCCAAAGAAACCACTTAAACCAAAGACTTATAACACGAACCTTGAAGGGAATATATGCTGGTACATCACAGTTCTTATGTGTCATTAATTTTACATGTATTGTATTATACTAATCACATCCATGGTAAAACTCCTCCAACTTATGTGGGATTGCAGATAGTCTCTATGTCTAGATTTCCAACTTGGCATTACCTCATCCCCTCCCAGGTGCAATTAAAGGCCAATACATTTCAATAAAAACCCTGAAAGAAAGCCTCACAGCTCACTTGATTGGTAAAAGTAAATAAACAAATAATGACATAATATATATATCATATATATATATATATATATATATATATATATATATATATATATATATATATATATATATATATATATATAAATATATATATATATATATATATATATATATATATATATATATATATATAGAGAGAGAGAGAGAGAGAGAGAGAGAGAGAGAGAGAGAGAGAGAAGAGAAGAGAAGAGAAGAGAAGAGAAGAGAAGAGAAGAGAAGAGAAGAGAAGAGAAGAGAAGAGAAGAGAAGAGAAGAGAAGAGAAGAGAAGAGAAGAGAAGAGAGAGAGAGAGAGAGAGAGAGAGAGAGAGAGAGAGAGAGAGAGAGAGAGAGAGAGAGAGAGAGAGAGAGAGAGAGAGAAAATTATTTACTTTTTTCATATTTCTTTTTGGTTATGAGTTCTTGCAGCACAATTTTTCCCATTTTTGTTGTGTCAATGGTCTTTTTAATATGACTAGTTAAAGGTCAAAATAATGCAAAATATGAGTAGTGCAACTACACAAAAAAGCACAAAAACAACTAACAGAAGAATCCACACATTTTGTAATTAAATCCCTTTATCATCACTGACTTAGTATTAATTTGTCTAAGAGGGGAGAAGGTTAATAATTTACGTAAGTCAACTTAATGAGGTCTTACTGCACTTGTACCAAGATTCAAAACTATCCTTGATATTACGTATATAATCATAATGAATACATACTCAGCACAATATTCCAACATCTTACTTCTTGATGAATATAATATGTATTAGTAGCACATGCAAGATTATAGATGTATGAATGTTGTACACATTGAATGCAGTGTTGTTACACCATGCTACCTGGGTCTGTACATTCATGCATTGTAACATACACGTGACTGCAAAGTTAGTGCCAACATCCCACCTATTTCTACAACCTTCTATCATGCTCAACTACTACAACTAAAATTATAAATGCCATCATATTATTGCTACAAAACATGGGTTATCTTATTCAACTGAAAAAAATCAAGCTGAAAGAGGTATCAATATTTGCTATCATTTCAAATATCATTAGATGAAACATTTATTTTAAAATTTTATTCTGATTAAAAATTACTCACAGCCTTATTTCTTAACTACAAAATAAAATATAAATATTACAAACAAATTTATGTACTGGGAGAAGGGTAAAACAATGTCCTTGATCAACACAAGCACAATACATTCAAACAATACCTTGGAGAGGATGTCAAATGTTCTCAAGGGTTCAAATACAAGGATCTACCTATATAAGTCAAAGTTGAAGTGATAATGAATAAGTATGTTTATTCTTTTATCTAATGACCAAATAAACATATACATTTATTTTCTTAGGGTGAATGCAAAGTGTAGTGCTGCTATGTGAAAGAATGAAATCCTGATGAATCACATCATCAGTTCCTTGGATGTTTTAATGCTCCATGTGAAAAGAAACACTCAAATTTGAGGTAACAAAGCTTTAGATTAGAAATCAAAATTTTATAAGGGCAAGAAAATTTGACTGATATCCTGTTTTGACACTACAAAGAAACAAACTAACTTTGTTCTTATTTCCCCATAACCTGCTTTACTTCAGTGAACCCATGAACCCAAGAACCCATGAGTCTGTGAACCCGAGAACCCATGAACCTGTGAACCCAAGAACTCGTGAACCTGTGAACCCGAGAACCCATGAACTCATGAACCCAAGAACCCGTGAACCTGTGAACCTGTGAACCCGTGAACCTGTGAACCCGAGAACCCATGAACTCATGAACCCAAGAACCCGTGAACCCGTGAACCTGTGAACCCGTGAACCTGTGAACCCGAGAACCCATGAACTCATGAACCCAAGAACCCGTGAACCCGTGAACCTGTGAACCCGTGAACCTGTGAACCCGAGAGCTTGTGAACCCGTGAACTCTTACTGTAATCTTGGATCTCATCCTACATTTTTTACTTTGAAAAGGTGCATGATCCTACTTCAGAATAATGCATAATTATTCCGATCTGCTATTAAAGAGAAACTAAACGTAAGTAAGTAGTGCCTATGTCATAGAAGCAACAATCTTTTGATGCCAGACTAAAATAATGCACAACCTACATGTAGCAAGTATCTAAAATCATTAGTTTTAACAGATAACTTTTGTTTCTCAAAATAAATATAAACAAACTTATCTGCAAGGTTGAAGGCTGAGAAATGCTATTGCCTATAATTCATATTTGCAATCTCAGGTAAATTATTTTCCTCTTTCAGCCACTTTTTCCACATAAACCTCTACGTGATCACTGCTGGTGAGAAGTTACTAGTGCCTGTGCCAGCCTCTCATGAGATCACCACGCCACTCCATTTGGTAAATTGGAAGCTTTCATATAAACTTTATAGTCATTTATTAATTATGCAAAAAAAGATATTTTAATGCATGCTTTAGTAAAAAGTTGCAGTAATCCAGAGCTATGAGCTAAATCTGGCACTGATAAACATTTTTGTAAGAAATTCTTTATATTAATGTTAGTCCTGGTGATCTGAGGGCTGGTTTGAATACTAGCCAAAAGAGCAAGTGGTCAACATACTGGGAGGAGTAGGTCATATCCACGTCCAAGTCAGAGAGACGATCGCTGTGCCCCCTGAAAATGGACGCCACTCCTTAGCTCTCCTAACACAAATAGCTCATCATGCAAACAGCTGGTGCCAACAAGTGGCCAGTTGATATTGTTGTATTGGTACCACTGTTCATCCCGATGTCTTGCTTTGACTTGGCTTCAAAGACTACTCTCTGTTCTTTTAGAGTTCAGAGAAGAATTAATTCATTTAATTGATTTTAAGACTCCTTGGGGTGAAAACTGACTTACTATGACATACTACTATACAGCATACACGCAAAACATATGCTGTGCCAACAAGTAAAATGTGCATGACTCAAATAAATAAACTATGAAAAAAAATGTTGCACTCAGTTTTAAAGGAATAAAGTTCGTCAATGAAGCACAAAATCAGGATCAAAATAAACTGAAAACCAATATTTAGTTGATCATGCTTCAATTAGTAGGAACATTTATGCTGACATCACTGCCAACATGCCAGTGCAATTATTAGGGTGTCACTGCAATTACCTATGATCACCTGCTGCTGTTGTTATGTGCATAGCCTTTATAATGTTACTGTCAGGGGTTACCAACTCAATGACAAGTTCATACACTTTCACACATTGGCTTCTCATCAAATTTCCCCGATGGCAGTTTTACCCACTGCTAAATATCTTTTGTTGCAAAATGGGCAAACAAGCACACTAGAATCATGCTTCTTGTCCTTCACTTTCATTGTTAGGTTAAAAGCACCATGTGATACCAAAACCACTCCCTTTTACCACAAGCCTCTCTCAAAGCTGCTCCACCCCTTATATTCCACACTTGCAGCTCCCTCATCAAGGTAGCATATAATAGGCAGAATACTCTTCTTTTACATACATAAATCACATGATTATAAGGAAACCATACAAAACACTTTGACACTAGTCTTTCATACAAACTGAACTTCCCTAATGTACAAGTATATATGAACTGTTTTACTGAATTCAAACTTTTTTTTTTACATTCGAGAAACTTGCACAGAATCTATATAACCTCTAACCCTTTTCAGATCAATTAAAGTGGAATAATTTTGCAAACTCACCAATATCAATTTGATTTCTGTAAAAATACAAGTTAAAAAATTCTGGCTCTATTGTCACACTTTCAAACTAAATCCATCCAATACTTTAACACTAGAATTGACTTGATTCTCCACACATTCTGGGCCTACTTCTCTTTTTTTATTTACCAAAATCAGAATCCTAAATATGCAGCATATAATATTAGCAAAGATTAAGTGATATACATTATTTTGGCTTCATTGACAGATTAAAATCAACACAAAACCAAAGACAAACCAACCACATAAGGAGAAAAAGGGATGAGTGATTAGTTAATGGTCACTTCAATTCATTAGAAAGGCACCACCACGCTCATTCATTATTGAACAAAAACTTTTCAAACACAATTTGTCCTTGGAAGGTTAATTAGCTAATGACATACTAAGGCAAACCACAAGTATTCAGTCGAACAGAAACAAACAAAGGACCTATGTGTGTGTGTGTGTGTGTGTGTGTGTGTGTGTGTGTGTGTGTGTGTGTGTGTGTGTGTGTGTGTGTGTGTGTGTGTGTTTCTTTAGTTGTCCTTACTTAATTTAAGTATACAGAATTTGGGTCAAGCTCATGCAGTCCTGTCCTCATATCTACTTTATGCAACTTTGTCTTAAAATCATGGATGTTCCTTGCTTACATCATGCCTGCCTTCAATCTATACTAACAGTACTTCTGTTCAAAAGGTTGTTTTTTTTAGTTTTTTTATGCATCTAGTTCTTTTAAATATATGTTTAACTTCCTATAGATAATCATCCCTTATCAGAGAGTATTTCCTTCTTGCTTTGAACAGTAAAATTAGGTTTCTTCTCTTCTTTCCTCTACTGCTTTACACTTTACACCAATTTAGTTATTACTCTTTCTATTCAAACTTCATATGTCTTTCTCAAATAAGGCAACCAAATCACAGTTAAATATGCATATCTGAATCATATCACATTTAATTTTTTGTTTTCTATATCACAAACCATTGGCGCCAGTAGGCTTTATGGAGGCAAAGATAGACTTGCCTCTTGCCTGTTATTTGGCGTAGGTTTTTAGATTTTTTATAGTAACGCCTCGATGTTTTACGTTCTCTCTTGATGTTGAGAACGAGAGGCTATTGCTGCTAAAGCCTCAAATGCATATAACATTGTAAATCCTGTCTAAGGACAGTATGGCAGCAATTTGGGTAGTCTTTGGCCACTCGGCGGTAATACCAAAGACTGAAAAGTGGCCAGATGATATCGGGGGATCGAACCCGGGACCCTAGGTTTGCATGCCCGAACGCTGACCACTGCACCACCGCCTCCCAAGCTTCGTGTCAAAAGCAGCACCATGTAAACTGTAAAGCAACCTTTATTTTCTCATTCTTCATCTTAGATTGCCAATCAAAGATGACATTTCTTGCCATTAAATTCCATTTATCCAAATTTTCCTGTAATTCCTACCAACATATATGCATGTTCCTTTCTAGGTTTCCTCTTTCTTATCTTCTTTGCTGTTCTATTATCTCCTTGAACTCTTTTTCTTAAGCTGTTCTTTGTTTGCTCATTTGTTTAAAATGTTTCCACTGTATCAAAGATTTTCTGAAATGTTCTATATCAACTTATTTACCATTAAAATATACATTTTTAATCTCACATTCATTTTTCAATCTCGAGTTCAATTATTTGTCTGATAATTTCTTCATTGTCACACATCAATATTCTAAGCCATCTTTAGCTTCTCCGTTTCAAAATAAATTCATTCCAAATCTTTTCCTCAATGGTAATGAATCAGAGCATCAAACTGCCAAATGCTTGCTCTGATATTCAACAATTTTCACTGTCATTCTTTTTTGTTCAAGTTCAAAAACCTTTGACTAGTGGAAGAGGATGTCTATTCAATCTTTAAGGTCATCACTTCTTCTAAAGCCTTCCTATTCATACCTATTCCTCTCCCTCACTAGTGACTCCAAAATCTCAATATCAAGGCTGTCATGTAAACCAACACTCGCATTATTATCTATTCCTGGTTACAACACAGATCAAACGTTCTTTAAAGGAACATCCATTTTCATTTTAAACAAGGTTACTTCCTATGTTAGCTTATATCATTCAGCAAACAAAACAGGGACAAGTAAAGTGTGTGTGTGTGTGTGTGTGTGTGTGTGTGTGTGTGTGTGTGTGTGTGTGTGTGTGTGTGTGTGTGTGTGTGTGTGTGTGTGTGTGTGTGTGTGTGCGTGTGTGTGCGCGTGCGTGTACGTGTGCGTGTATTTACCTAGTTGTAGTATACAAGGCCTGAGCTACACTCGTGTGGTCCTGTCTCCATATCTATATTTGTCCAGTTTTTCTTTCAATTGATGTACATTCGTTGCCATTATCACCTCTTTCTTCAGTCCATTCCAATTATCTATACTTCTTTGGGGAAAACTGTACTTTTTTGTATCATTCAAGTAAATTCCTGCAATTTTTTTTCTTGTGTCCCTTCAAATTTCTAGCCACTCCTTTTCTTCTCAATATTAGGTCTTTTCTATCTGTTTCCTCCAGGTTGCTCATCAACCTATACATTGTGATTAAGTTACCTCTTTCTCTTCTTTCTTTCAATGTTGTTAAGTGTTTAGTGTTGTTAAGATGGTGCCAATTCTGGCACCATCTTAGTTGCTATTCTGTGTATTCTTTCTAATTTTAACACAGTTTTTCTTGTGCGGGGACCATATTACTTCTGCATATTTCAGTTTTGGTCTGATCATTATAGTTATATTTTTTTCATCATATCTTTATCTAAGTGTCACCAAATATTTTATCTATGTGTTTCTATGGTGAAAAGTTGTCCTGTATTACCACTCCCAAATCTTTCTCTTCTTTTGCTATTTATATAATATTTTCCCCTAACTTATACGTCCATGAGGGTCTCATTGCACTCTCCCATTTCCAATACATGGCATTTTTTTGCATTAAATTCCATTTCCCATGTCTTGCTCCATTCATATATCTTGTTCATATCATTCTGTAGCTCCTCACAATCCTTGTGGTTTCTAATTTTTCTTAGTAATATTGTATCATCTGCCAACAGACTTATATAACTGTTTACTCCTTCTGGCATGTCATTTACTTATACTAAATACATTATTGGTGCCAAAACTGATCCCTGTGGTACTCCACTTTTCACTTCTCTCCATTCAGATTTTTCATCCTTTACTATTGTTCTCATTTCCCTTTCTTTCAGGTAGTGTTCCATCCAGTTCTTTAATGTTCCTTTCAATCCTCCAATGTGTTCCAACTTCCCAAGAAATCGCCTGTGCGGAACCTTAGCAAATGCCTTTTTAAGTCTAAATATATGCAATCAACCCATCCATCTCTTTCTTGTGTTATATCTATTACTCTTGAGTAAAAACTTAATAAGTTTGTGACACACGATCTTCCTGTTCTGAATACAAATTGTTTATCTGTTATCATTCCTTCTCTTTCTAAGTATTCAGTCCATTGTTTCTTGATGACCTTCTCACATATCTTGCATACTATGCTGGTCAAAGACACTGGTCTATAATGAAGTGGTTCTTCTTTGTTTCCATTTTTGTAAATAGGCATTATATCAGCTCTTTTCCATTCTTTAGGGACTTTTCTTGTTTTAATACACTCAATTATATCATGTGTACATTTTACCTAGTTGTAATACACAGGAAAAGAGTTATGCTCGTACTGTCCCGTCTCCAAATCTACTATTATCCAATTTGCTTTTGAAATCATTAATATTTCTTACATTAATTACTTCTGCATCAAGTTTATTCCAGGCTTCTATGCTTCTATATGGGAAGCTGTATTTCTTTATGTCTCTCTTGCATGTAGTCCTTTTCAGTTTCTTCTCATGTCCTCTTGTTCTGTTGTCCCACACAAATAGATCTCTATCAATTTTTTCCAGACCTTTTGATGCTCTATACACTGCTATAAAGCCTGTGTGTGTGTGTGTGTGTGTGTGTGTGTGTGTTTACATAGTTGTAATATACAGGGCCTGAGCTACACTTGTGTGGTCCTGTCTCCGTATCTACATTTGTCTAGTTTTTCCTTCAGTTGATGTACATTCTTTGCCATTATCACCTCTTCTTTCAGTCCATTCCAAGTATCTATACTTCTTTGTGGAAAACTGTACTTTTTGTGTTATTTAAGCAAATTCCTCTTACCAATTTTTTCTTGTCCCCTTGAATTTCCAGCCTCTCCTTTTCTTCTCAATATTAGATTAGTTTTTTCTATCTGTTTCTTCCAGGTTGTTAATCAATTTATATATTGTAATTAAGTCACCTTTTTCTCTTCTTTCTTCAAGTGTGCTTAGTTGCATTTTTAAAAAATCTTTCTTCATATGTGATATCTTTCAATTCTGGCATCAACTTAGTTGCAATTCTCTGTATTCTTTCCAATTTCAACACATGCTTTTCCTTGTGCAGGGACCATATTACTTCTGTATATTACAGTTTTGGTCTGATCATTGTAGTTATAATTTCTCTCATCATATCTTTATCTAGGAAATTAAAAGCTATCCGTACATTTCTTAGCATCCCGACTGTCATCAAAATTCTATCTATATGTTTCTCTGGTGATAAGTTGTCCTGTATTACCACTCCCAAATCTTTTGATATAATATTTTGTCCTAATTTATATGTCCCAGAAGGTCTCATTGCACTCTTTCTTATTTCCAATATGTGGCATTTTTTTGCATTAAATTTCATCTCCCATGTCTTGCTCCATTGATATATCTTGTATATGTCATTTTGTAGCTCCTCACAATCCTTGTGGTTTCTTATCTTTCTTAGTAACGTATTCCAATTTCCATAGTAATCTCCTGTGCAGAACCTTATCAAATGCCTTTTTTAAGTCTAAATATATGCAATCCCCCCATCCATCACGTTTTTGTGTTCTATCTATCACTCTTGAGTAAAAACTTAATAAATTGGTGGTACATGACCTTCCTGTTCTGAATCCAAATTGTCTACCTCATATAATTCCTTCTCTTTCAAGTGTGTGTGTGTGTGTGTGTGTGTGTGTGTGTGTGTGTGTGTGTGTGTGTGTGTGTGTGTGTGTGTGTGTGTGTGTGTGTGTGTGTGTGTGTGTGTTCAGTGTCAAGGAGTGGCATGGATAGGGTTACACAGGTATCTGATGCATGCCACCCTACATACCACCGCTTGTGACCACGGCCATGCATGAGGCGTGACCACATGCGGCCCAACGGGAACCACGGCCTGCCACACCCAGACCCACCAGGAACACCGAAAAAAACCAAGAGATGGACATATTAACAACCCAACACAGATGAACTCTTCTTCAAATGATGGAGGGCAGGTGCTAGGGTACTCAGACCTTGTTTCAATGTACCTAATTCCCACCTGTTAAAAAAGAGCTTTTGAATACATGCCTTTCATGAATATCATTATTTCCCTCCAGTGCTATGGACACATTATGAAAAGTGGTAAAAAATAGATGCTGAAATAACAATAGCTGAAGTTAATGGTAATCTGAAGAAGAAATTAGAAAATTAGAAGTGTTCAAACAGTTCCATGCTGCAAAGGCATAGCATGGATGAAGATTTATTTTTAATCATACAGAATGAACTGAGGGTTTGGATGAAATCATGAAATACATTATCATCATTATTTGCAACAGCACTTAAATTAATAGACTAAACTCACAGCAAAGTCCTCAAAGAGAGGTATCTTCACACCAGCCACACCCATTAGAAACCTTTGTTGATTTAGTTGCACCATTTTAAAGCATGTGAAAGGTCAATACCAGGGATGGCCAGAGGTGTTCACGATTTGGTGGCTGCACACGAGTAAACTGCCTTCAACACACTTAACACAATAACATAATATCCAATCACACACACACAACCACACATGAGTACACATGCAGATGTATGTGTGTGTGTGTGTACACTACTGTCGACCCTTCTTGAACACAACTTCCTTCGACACGAAATTTGCGATTGCATGGGTAAAATATCCAAACATTCATCTAACTCGACATAGAACATTTAAACCAAACATTTTGAATTCCTATAAAGGCAATTCTTGCAATTGCAAATCTGTGTAATGTTAGGCTTCTCCCCAAGAAATCCAAATGTTATAATACACATTTGAATATTCAAATAAATTGTTTGAACTGTAATACTTAAGATTTGAAAGAGGAAATTACATTTCAGCAATTACATTGCACTTTAAGTTTTGTTCCTTTAGTGTGGGTTATATCTATTAATCTATCGATCTACCTGGCTGATATCCCAATTAAAAGGAGGTAGCCAAGACAAGGCCTTCAGGGTTCAGGGAGCTTTACTCTCCCCTCTCTCTCTGCACTCTAGTCTTTTCATAGGAGAAAATACAGAGGAGGGCTTCCCAGACCTCTGCCTCTGTCCCTTTTGGTCATGTTTTACGAGCCGCAGGGAACACATTGGCAGTATTGTTGCAGCCGCCACCACAGGCCTTTATATAGATTCTATTATATGAATGTGTGACATGAGTGTGGAATGAAAGATAAAGGTCAAGGATCCAAGCAATAGAAATGAGTTAGCTGAGAAATGTCTGTGGTGAGAAGGTTGGAAGGTTGGCATAGAGTGAAATGACTAAGAATGTATATGAGCATGATAGGTATAGTGAGTGCAAGAAGACAACCCTCACTGAAATGGGAGGACAGAAAGCTAAAGCATGTGAGAGGAAAGGAAGAAAGGAGAATGAGACAATCAGAGTATTGAAGAAAGAGAAGCATGGAAAGGAGTCCATGGAGACCCTGTCCTGGCCATCCTCTAGGGAGAGTTCTTAGCAACAGGCATTAGATAGAGAGAGATTTTGTCATAAATTTATATATTCTAAGGTCTAAGGCAGTCTTCTTTACAAGAGGACATTCTTTTTCAAGTATTAAAGGAAAGCAAATAATCAATTGTGAAAGGAATGTCTTTTTCCGTGACCACCTTTTTTACCCCTGATGACAAACATTGGGGGAATCATGCCAACCCCACTCGGACCGTCCCTGATAAGCCCTTTTGAAGTGTCTTTTTAAATGTTTATATGCAAAGATTTAAAAGTAAAAAGTATTCAATGTCTCCTTATAAGTTTCCATGCTAGTTTCCTGTTATGATTAGAAAACACAAGATGCAATCACTACACCTCAGTAATCCTTAATTAAATACACTTAATAACCTTCATCAATTATTTATACCATGAAATTCCTTTAGAATTTCTAAGTTATTCAATAACCTTCATCAATAAACTATACAATTCTTTAAATATTTTCTTAAACTTATAAATGGCATATAAGTAAGTAAATATATTAGAAAACCACAACCGTGAAACCAATGCAAAAATAAATAGATGAGACTAGAATGCATGACAAGCACTTGACAGAAGATAGACGAGATGAGACAAGCCTCAGAAAATAAACAACACAAACAACCCAAGTGTTATATGAGGGTGATCAAAAAATAGTGTTGAGTGTATTCTCTTGAAATATTTCAACAGGACTTATTTGAAAGCATGAAAGTTAGTTTTCATAACTATAGCCTTCAGTACAGAAAAGGTGCATAGTGTGTGTGTGTGTGTGTGTGTGTGTGTGTGTGTGTGTGTGTGTGTGTGTGTGTGTGTGTGTGTGTGTGTGTGTGTGTGTGTGTGTTCGTTTTACAGTGTAATGAAAAATGCTGAAGCAGATATTATTTTAGTTGGATAACAAGATACTGCAAAGGGTTGGTGCTGGCCTCTAGCGATCCCAAAGAGCCAAGTAAAGCTGCCAGACAAAATAAGACTACAAAGAGGTGAGTCTTTAACAAGGACATTTCTGGCCAGCTGACATCATTCCAGTAATATCTTAGGATAAAGGGATGGTTAAGTGAAATATTTTCCATTTTTACAAGCATTTCAGTAATGGCCAGAAAGCATGCATGGGGTCAGTTACTTCATGCACAACTACTGTAGTGTTGTTGTCATCTCTCTGTTGGGTTATATTTATGCTACAGGGTGAGGCTGTTCTAGTGACAAGTACATTATTAGACATACAGAAGAACACAACAGTTAGTACTATATCAAACTAGTAATATTGGAGAATTCATACCTCATTCGCAACTCTTCATCAATATACTGCAATAGGCTCCTGTAGAGAGCAAGGTACACAAGGAATGAGTTAGATAGCAAGAGCAATAACATGTTGGGCTGGTGGTGGTCCCCTGAGGTCCAAGACAGTGTGGGCAAGTGAATTGTGTTTTTACATGACCAAGCATTTAATTAATCAAAACCCATATATTAATTTTTTAGGGTAAAATGCTCACAATAAGTTAATGGGGAACTTAGGATTGCAATGCATTTAATGGAAATGAAAGTGCCACTTGATTACTAACACATACAGGACATTTAGGAAATTGAATGGGAAAACTTTTATGTTTGCAAAACCAATCCATGATAAAAAAAAAAAAGCCAATTGCATTTTACAGAAGGTAATGATACAAGTGATGAGATTTGAAAGGTGAGCAGCACAGCACACTAAGACACAACCCACCCTGTAGGAGTGCAACCACCATGGGTCAGCCAAGCTACACCTACCATGGCAACATTCATTGACCAGGAGAGGCCGCCTGTCACATTCAATGCCACATATCTGATCTTATTAGTACCTTTGTTCTGCTCTCTATAAGTGGGTTAAATCATTTGAATCAAAGGTCAATTATATACAAATAGACCAAAAGCTTGACTTTTACACTGCACTACCTGTGTTTCACATTATCATTATCAAAGTTCATGGATCAGTAATGTTAAGTTTGTTTTTAAGATGAAGCTAGCAATTCATATCAGAGCACTGAGGTGAAAAAGTATTACAGCCTTACTCATAGGTAAAATTAATCACAAAAAAAACAATGCCATGCTGAAAAGGGGGGACAAAATAAAATGCTTTCACTTCATACAAGCTATGTACAGGAGCAAAATAAAATGAACAGGTAAAAGACGTAAATGACTCCGTTAAGCTTGCAAATAAAATCTGAATCTCTAACGGGACATGATTAATATTTCTGACCACAAAGTAAGATTATCTAATCATGTAATAAAAAAATATGATAAAACAAGCAGAACTGCCATGTTTTTGTAACATCTAGAACTTTCAAGTTACTATTCTCAAGTACTTATGTGGTCAAAAACATGATATTCATGCCAAAATGAAAAAATTTTGCTTAGGGAATTCTGCATAATATATTTTCAAGACATACAAACTGACAAAGACCCTTTTCAAACAACTTTTGGAGACAAATCAGAGGTCATTCATTATAAACAAAGACAAATTAATGACATAACTGAAATAAAGGCTTCTTTCCCCTGAAATGGAACAATTCAAGAACGGTGACCAAAGAACTACCTTGGAGACATTCTCAGAACATCAGAGCCTGAGAGAGGGCGCTTCTCCCTCCTGAGGGATTCTGGCACTCCCTCAGGGGCAGGAGGGGCATCCTGGGCATCTCGGAATGAGTGAGTGGCAGGTTGGGGAGCATTCAAGGAACCCATTTCACTCTTCGACCGGTGGCGATGTCGCTTGTTGTGTCGTGAGCGGGAGCGGGTACGAGTGGGGCATTCTGTGTCTGGGTCTGACTGGTCATATGTGGTGAGGGAATGGTAAGGTATTGTGGTGTCATCTGGGAGGTCAGGCACCATACAGCTGGAACGCTGGCAGTTTGGTATAGTGCAGGTGGGGTCATGATAAGGGACTTCATCATCTTTGAGCATGAATGAAGTGGTCATATAGCAATTGTCAGCATCAGAAAAAGAGTAACCATTGTTATAGTCAAGATATGAGTATTCATTCTCCTGTTCCCTCTGGCTGTACTGGTTGCTGATGAAATATTCATGTGAGTAACTGGGGAGGGGATCTACCTGCCTCACCTCCACACTCCTTTCAAACTGGTGGGGATGTGAGATGTGTGAAGAGCTAATGAGGGGTTGGTCATAAGTCAAGTCAGAGTGGTATGGCAGGTATATCGGGGGCAGGTTAGCATAGTCTCGTTCTGTGGTGTCTGTACCCAGTCTCAGAAAGCCTCCACTGTCATGGGATCCATTTGAGGCAGCCTCCCTGTGTCCCCCTCGGGCCCTGCGAGATCCAGGCAGGGACTGGGTCCAACTCATACTACAGACAGCAATGAAGTTCCCTTGAGAACTAATTCACATCAACTTAAAAACATGAGGATAACCACAGTGCTAAGTCGACACATGAGTGATTATATGCTCATTAATGAGGGAAGGGAAATTTCCCAAGGTATGAAACACTAGTCTTGCACTAGAAACAAGTACAAACTGTTTTTAGACTGTATTTGGTAATTTAAGTGTAGTTAAACTGTGAAACTAATTATCACTTATAAAGGGAATGCAGTACATCCCTTCAGGCTGTAATATTCATAAGTGTATGGTAGTACACCCCACGTTCCATTAAACATCCAAAATTAGTATGGACCGAGTTCAATACGATAGAGTATCTAGTAAGGCAAGGTTTTGAATGGGATTTTCCATTACGTAAGTGCTCAGATTCCTTGGCTTAATGCAGTAATATCATCAAACTCTGTTAATTCTATTACTTATATTGAATAAAGTCAAATCTATACTCATCTGATAAGAAATAACTATAACTATAAATTTTACCATTATTTTTCAAATTCAGAAAATTAGTATGAATGAATTTATGAGTTAACCAAAAAAGATGAAGAGATGCATTAATATCCAGGACACAGCAACAAGCAAAGAAATTAGAAACCATACATAAATAATAAAATAAAAAAGTTAACATGATTAGGATCTAAATGCTTCCTTTCACTTCACCATAAAAAAAAGTTGAGTATACTTGCTTCAGATTTTTAGACTTTGTAGCAGATTACATCACATGATTCTATAACCTAATAATAAATATGCATTTGAAAAACAGATGATATTGAACATTCCTATTACTTTGAATGCCTTTCTAAGTATTTAATGATTCTTTCAGCATCAGGTAGATTCTTAAACTTCTATCAACTTACAATCTTCTTCTAACTTACTGATTGTGTGGTTTCCTAAAGTAAATTTCTATCATTCTTCAGTGAACCCAATCCTGTTGCCATAGAGGCTTATACATATTGAAAGCCTTCAAAATAATATAACATCAAGCTGTAGTTCCCAAACTACACTCTTTAATAGATTGTTCTTCTCTCTGTATCTTAACCTCAAGTTTCCTTTCTGGTTATGGTTGTGGTAAATGGAAACTTCTCCTAAACCTGTCAAAAACAAAGTTCTAATTGGTTCTGTTCTGTCACTCATTCTCTTCCTAATATCCATCAAAGACCTCATTCAATTTCAGTGTCCTATCCTTTTTCATAACTAAAAATACACAACTTGCAGGATGACACATTTGAGAGCCATAATTCTAGTCTTTCTTTAATCTATGAACGGAGCAGAGACCACAGATCTTCAATGCCTCAAAAAACTTAACAAGTTCTTTCCCTAATCAACCAGACACAATCCTCCACACAACTATCCATTCTTCTTTTATAACACTCTCCTAATTCATTAATTTATTACACTAAAAGATAGTACAGTACACTCTCAACTTTGGACACCTATTCAGACTGCCATAACCTCAGAAAATCTAAATTGTCGTAAGTTGATACAACAGAAAATTAATTAAGTGTGTAGTACTTTCAAAGTTTTTTCAGAGTTCCCTGATTATATATATTTACCATACTTTTCAACCAATTACTGTATTTCCCATCTATAATTTGGCAGGGGATATCTAAAAAAAAACTTTTCTTTTTGAATATCACATTTCATCTGCTTTTCAAATACTTTCTATCAATTTTGGAGGCGGTGGCCTAGTGATTAGCATGCGGGCATGACCAGCTCAGAGTCCCGAGTTTGAGTCCCGGCACGGGATGGCCACTTTTCTTTGCAAAACCGCCAAGTATAGGATATAGAATATAAGAGGATTAGGTTTTTTCATCTTTAACTTATGTGTAACAGATGATGGAGATGAAATGGTGCACTTGGCTAATGGTGACGCACTCCAGTTGAAAACAAAACACCACAGAAAATGTAACACGTTGGCAGCCTTAGATTTTAATAGTTTGTCCAATTAATGTAAGACAAAACTGTTATTAGTTTTAAAAGTGTGAGGGAAGCTCAAGCACCTATAAACGTTATTCAGTAACAGATCCTCCAATGACAAGGAAGATACATTTATGAAGGAAGCAGATGAGTTGATGAATCCTATATTACTAATAAATTATGTGTTAAAAGCCTACATGGAAATACTGCAGTTTTATACTGTTTTCCTTAAGGAAACTAATGCATCTCTGGATCAGTATATCTTCAATACCAGGAAATATGACAACTGGATATGACGGTAGTGACAGTGATATATTCCTCATCTACATTTATGAGGAAATTTGGCAAGGCATTTTTTATAACTTCCCTTCATCAACTATTGTGACTTTAACTTTTTGATGGTCCTTCATAAAAAAACTAAAAGTCAATTGAACTACCATAACCATGGATCAAACACCATTAAGCCAAGGAATCATAATAAAATTAAATTGTTAACAATTATTAGTGTATCCGATAATTAATGCCAAAATTATGACAGCTGCTGTTAAACATA
>JAPQNM010000038.1:1352313-1462313 GCA_029783475.1 Metacarcinus magister | reverse complement strand
TATATATATATATATATATATATATATATATATATATAGTGGTACCTCAGTTCCCGATCGTCTCTTTTTGAACAATTTTGTTGCCGAACATATCAATTGAGAAATAAATGTCTCAGTTGTCAAACGTATCCTTAGTTCTCGAATAACTAATCGCTACTTTTTGGGAGCCATATGAGATGCATCCCTCAACCCACGCCACACTTGCCGAAAAAAAGGGCGAATGGGTCAGTTTGCCCGTAGCTATCACTCAGTGAACACTTTGAACAAAATTATCAGTGAACGTTGTTTTTTCTTTTTCTTTATATTAAATAGGCCAACATGGAGCCAGACAATGGTAGTTATAGCAGCAAACCAAAAAGGAAAGTTGCTAGGCCTTGTCCACATGCCTGTTGACGGGCAAACAAGGAGTGCCCATGCCTGTTGTTCACCAAAATCACCAGACAATGCCCGAGTACCTTTGCTTACGAGAATAGATTAACACCACCAGGCAAACAAAATTAATCTTGGGACCCAGGCTGTCTGTTTCTCAGTCTCACCATGAGACTGTCTAGCCCTCCATCCGCCAAAGAACAAGGAAACGTTCATTGGCCTAGAGAAGAGACTATGATGATGATTTGAATCTATTTGAAATCAGTATAAATGGGAACTAAGAAAGCTGCAGAAACATTAAAATAAAGTCTGGTGCTGGGAATGAGATCTACGTTCCCACATTATGGTGCTTTGATGTGCTCTGCTTTGCAAAGCCTATGCTTCTGAAAACATTGCATCGCTCAATATCCTCATTGATGGTGACAACATTCAACAATCTGTGTCAAACATGGATGCCCACACTAATGAAGACATGTTCAAGGTACACTTTGATCATAAGGTTCCAGCGCCAGACTACAGGCGCAATCTCATGAACACAAATATTAAGTCATCTTGATCCATCTTGCTCCGTCTTGATTGGAATCCGTTTTCGTAAACAGACGAGTCAAGAGAAATTAAGACACTTTGATCTAGACAAATCAAGATTGCATTGAGGTATCATGTGGCCCATTTTTGTGATGTGCGCTCCAACAAGTCATCTTGATATTAGTTTGCTTACAAGAATGTGTCTCAAGACTGCTGCCAACCACTTTGCATGTATACCACAACACATCAGGCTTTTCCCAGTAAATGGGCAAAGTCCAACAAGCACTGTTCAATCATATGGACAGAACCTTAGAAGCACGACAGAGCTGAAGAAAGATCTCATAGCAAAGTATGAGAATAGTGTTCGTGTGTGTAATCTTGCTACACAGTTCTGTATGGTACAGTCTATGATCTGCACCATATCCCAAAATAAAGAGGCCATCAAAGGAGCTGATGTTGCAAAAAGGGTGATATTTTATATACAAATATCATCACTTTTTATGGAAAAAATTCATTGGTATACAAAGTAAATCTGCTTACGAACAGCTTTAAGTTTGAGAACCGAGGTACCACTGCATAAATACACTCATACCTCTGTTTCACGGACATCCCTTTAACGGATATTGGAAGCAACGGACAAAATCTGTAGCAGCCGACTCACCTCTTCACCATCCATAGAAAGTCTGATTTTAAACTAAAAATGTAAAAATTACTGTATTATAGTGTAATTTACAGTGTACAGATATTTTACATAGTCAGATTGGATAGTGTGCTTGATTAAATGTACAGTACTATATGATTTCTCTTTCTTTCATAATGTAATTGTTGATATAAGCCACTACAGACTCAGTGTCAGTAACTGCAGACAATCAGCATTATCGGACAGATGCTTTCCCTTTTGTCCATTAAAACGAGGTATGAGTGTGTATATATATATGTATATATACATATATATATATATATATATATATATATATATATATATATATATATATATAATTTATATATATATATAATGTATATATATAATGTGTATATATATATATATATATATATATATATATATATATATATATATATATATATATATATATATATATATATATGTATATAGTGTGTGTGTGTAGTGTGTGTGTGTGTGTGTGTGTGTGTGTGTGTGTGTGTGTGTGTGTGTGTGTGTGTGTGTGTGTGTGTGTGTGTAACATATTGCAACAGAAGATGAGACAGCTAAATGTAATATATATAGCTTTCCTGTGCATACACACAAAGAAAAATATCAAACTTAACCTAAATGTTATAAATAATATATATTCCTGTAAATCACGGAAGGGTCATTGGAGAAGTGTTATGATTACTCCCAACAGAAAAGACCTGCTGCTCAAATCTTCATCCTTCTCAATGGCTCAAAGTTACCATAAATAGTTTAATACATAATCTAGTATTTTGAGGTGGGGAAAAAGTTTAATACCTGAAATGCCCTACAAAATATTATTGATGAAAATATCACAATTAAAGTGTGACTGTAAACATTATGTACATATTACACATCTGCTTCCTGAGATGGAAGTTGAATCACATGGATGAAATTTGGTTCTACTTGTTTGTACGTGCACTAATCTATTTGTGGAAAGAAATGCAGTTAAAATTTTTGGTGCTACACCATCTATCTATTCATATCTACTACTGACTTGATATGTGTACATTTATAGCAAGCTTTATTTCACTACACAACATGAAAGTTCAAGATTTCAAGATAATTGGAAGGAAAAAGAACCCTTAGTGTTGCCTTAATATTGATCAAGAACAACTTCAATGACTTCCCTAAACACAGAATGATAAAGACAACCGAGACTTACTTGGTTTTTAGTTCTGTGTCAGGGTCATGCCCGACCCAGGCCTCTAGTATGTCATGGTTATCCAGAGACACCTCACCCTCCTGTTGAGCAAGCACTGTTATACCTTGGGATAGCAAGCTCTACGTTGTGTGTGTGTGTGTGTATGTGTGTGTGTGTGTGTGTGTGTGTGTGTGTGTGTGTGTGTGTGTGTGTGTGTGTTATTCACCATGGTCTGGAGGATCATCAGCTGTTATTTTCCCTGAAAGAGCTCAGAGCTCGTAGGGTTGTACCATCAAACCTTTCGCCATGGCTGGTGATGGCCTGGTGAAGGTTTGATGTTACAACCCATCAAGTTGATCAATGGATAAGACTGAGACCTCACACACATCACACACCCCCATCCCCTTGGTCTAGGAAGACAGTAACCACTCCCTGCCAGTAAAAAATACTTAGCAACCTGAGCAGAGTTTAAGCCCGTGCCTTGCCTAGAAAGACCCAAAAATTTTTCAAATGATATCCATGGAAATATTTTTTGGTGTTTGGAGATTTTCAGTTTCCAGAATTGCAGATAAAAGATTTTATAACTGTATTACATTGCATTTAACATTACAAGTAGTATTCTGTATAGATTTGCATGACAACAAAACATCTAATCATGAATCTTGACATTGTAGCCTATAAATACAGTGTAATTACCTCCATAGCAGAGTCCCAGGGTTGTCCAGCTGGTGTGTACCGTGCAGGTGGTGGCTCAGCATTGAGTTCAGTGACTAGAGGTGGCTCAAAGTTGACAGACTCCACTGCAATAGGAAGGAGAACCATGAAGTGAGTTGGTGCTCCTAAATATAGAAGCATAGAAGGCTGGAATAAACTTGATGCAGAAGTGATTAATGCAAGAAATATCCATGGTTTCAAAGGCAAATTTGATAATAGTAGATTTGGAGACGGGACAGTACAAGCATAGCTCTTTCTGTTTACATTACAACACACAGGAGGGCAGGATTGGTATAGCCTTCCACTCCTACCAAATTACAAGGTCACAACTCCTCACCATATGTCCACTATCTATTCTCTACTACTTGAACAGGGGTTGCAACATTCAACAAGACAAACCCTTAATATTTTCACCTGGCCACGGATTTGAAATGAGACCTCTTGGATGTGAATTGCGTGTACTAATCAATACACCACACTACCAGCCTGCATTATATCACTGGGACATATAGACAAATATAACAAAAGATAGAATTATTTCCCTGCTTTCATTAATGATTATGACTCATAACAAAACCAATTTGTTTTTTATCCTCTAGTTTTATGGAGTTATTCTATGGTGATCAATTTTTCCTCTAAGGTTGGAAAATAATTCCAAAAGTTTGGCAGTATTCTGTTTTTTGTTATATTCCACCCAACTTACACGTGTCATCTCCCTTTATTTGACAACCATAAGCCTCAAAATGTTGAATACATCTACTAGCATTCCCTCACATCTTTGTCTCTACACTTCTCTTGGTAACAAGGTACTGATACGATAGTTCACACAGTTGTTTCTTCCCAATTAATTCCATTGAAATGAATCCATAATCCTGTGTGTGTGTGTGTGTGTTTTTACCTAGTTGTGGTGTAATCTCATGGTATCCCGTCTCTGTATCCCTTATCTAGTTTCTTCTTAAAAGTATGCACAGTCCCAGCCTTCACAACTTCCTCGCCGAGCTCGTTCTATTTACTTACAACTCTATGAGGAAAACTATACTTCTTGATGTCCCTTCTACAGTTTTCCTTTTTCAACTTTAAACCATGTCCTCTTGTGTGTGTGTGTGTATGTGTGTGTGTGTGTATGTGTGTGTGTGTGTGTGTGTGTGTGTGTGTGTGTGTGTGTGTGTGTGTGTGTGTGTGTGTGTGTGTGTGTGTGTGTGTAAGTGATCCTTACTGTGTAGCTCTGACTTGGTCCTCTGTTTTGGACGGGCTGGCGTTCTGGAGGTTATCCTCTGCGGGACGTTTGTGACTGCCCCTTCCTCGTCTATCTGTAGGGTGGGTGGGATGGGTTTTGGGCACACCATTAAAAACAAATAAAGCATTTTTTTTAAAGTCAGATGAGATAAAGGAGTCTATAGAAAAAGGAACAGGAGAGGAAATAAGAGAATGCTGCAAAGGAATGTAGCTGAGGAAATAAGAGTGAGGAGAAGAACTAAGTACAAGTCTTAAAATAGGAAGGTAAAGGAGTTGGTGAGTGGTAAAAACTAACAGGTTATTAATATATCATTATCTTTAGCCATTTCTTATATAAAAGTATTAGTATAATCATCTGAATTTTCATAATTAAATAATCAATTAATAAACAAACTCAGGAGATTACTGGGAACTATCCTAAAAAATTAGACGCCTACAAACCTCTAACTCAGGAGGGAAGGAATGCTGTGGGTTGTGTGCCTTCTGCAGCAGCTCCACTGCAAGCCACCTTGGCAGGTCAGGAGCAACAAAGGAGTGAAGGAGTAACTTGTCTGCAGTAGGTCTTTTTCTGGGGTTCTTTGTAAGAGCAAGCTGCAAGAAATAGGCAGATGTTGACCTGAAAACTGTAGGCGGTGTGTTCTTTTGTGTGGTGTTATAAAAGACTGTCACCAATTTTATGATGTTGCAATGATACAATCAAATTTGCATCAGGAAGGCTTTTTCATGAAAATTACTTTCATAATTATAAGGAGAATATATACAGTGATCCAAAATTTTAACCGAGTCACCAAAGAAACTTGTTTTTCCTCTGTACACATTTCCTTCATCTAATTCTATGTTCTTCAAAAATTTCACAATATAATTTGTCAACATTAGCTATAGTGCATTCCATTTCAGGAAAGAAAATTCAGTTTGGTAACATTCTCCCAAATTGTCGCAATTTGTGCATTCCTTTTAGCAAATAGGTAATTTATATACAATAATGCCGTTATACCCCTAAAGAGGGTAAACAAGACAAGGCATGAATTCACACACCTATGCACACATAAACATACACTTCTTTCACTTAGCCCTTAGGCACCCATAGGAGAAGAGTAGTACACCTCACCCAAACACTGTGCGTCATGTCAGTCACACAAATGGAGTCAAGGGCGGAGAGTCAAGGGCGGAGGTCGTATCCACAACAAAAGTCCCAGGGTTTATCCTTATCACTTCATACTTAACTCATGCCCTCTCCCTTCCTACACCTGATATGATCCAAGGGACCCACCAGATGCGGGAGAACCTCCTCCAAGGGTCGTTATAGCCACATCATTACTCACTGCTCTCCATTCACTTCTATCATGCACAATCATCCTCCCTTGCTCCACACACATTCCTCTTTAATTCAGTGCCCTTTCCAAATCATCCATCCATTCCACTCATGGCCTTCCTCTCAACTTCACACCTCTCACATTGAATCTAACATTACAAGCGAGGGTCTTTTTATAACCTTCTTAGCTACACATAGGAGGGGAAGGAGAAGGATGCTGAATGGATCAAATAACAAGTATGCAACAACACTGATATTACCACTTACTTTCACAAATTGGTGAAAGGTTTGTGTCCATTTTGATTTGTCTTTTAACGTTGGTGGCTTGAAACCACTCTTGGACATAAGAAATAGTGCACGCATAGGATGAAGATCAAACATGGGAGGCTGGAGCTCAGCAAGTTCAATTGCCGTAACACCAACAGCCCAAATATCACAGAGTTGGTTGTATCCACCTTTCCTCTCCACAGCTGCTACCTGCCAATATACACATTTAGGTTAGAAACATAGAACAGAACATGAAATAAGATCAGATCATAAGAATCAAGAGAACCAGATCTACAATTTTTATATACTTCATTAACATTAAGCCCCATTCCCTTCTTTCATGGGAAAAGTAAGCACATCAAATCAAATCAAACAAAGAAAGGGTTGATATCCAATAATTGATGTTTCATAAAGACAGACAAATTCTGATGTGACCTTCAACTCACCTCAGGAGCCATCCAGTAGGGTGTACCAATGAAAGACTTGCGTTTGCTTATGGTGGCTGTGATTTGGGCAGAAACACCAAAATCGGCCAACTTTACATCACCATTTTCTGTCAGCAGAATGTTAGCTCCCTGGTGGGTAAAAGTAGAATACATGAAATAAAAAAAATAGCATGTTTTCAAATATCATCCTGTTGGGTAAGAGTAATGCATAAAATAAGGTAACAAGATAATGATAAATAGTTGAATTAATATAAATTATTACAGAAGCTTCCAGTTATTAATTGATAACATTACGATGATAAATTAATTCTTAAACGAGCCAGATCTTATTACTGATTACTGAACAATTATGTTATGAAAATAATAAGATGACAAAAGGTAATGTTGCCACCACACATGAAAGCATGGAAAAAAATCAGATGCAATTAATCCTCTTATAATGTCCTAATTATGTTTCTGAAAATTGTTACTTTATGTGAAGAAAAAAAAATTAAGTAAAACCAAAACCCCAAATGGCTTGAACAGAGGTTATGATAATGTTTTGTACAACTAGTAAGAATGAAGTTTGGTCTTTTTCTCACCTAATCATTACCATATTGCTCAAAAACATAATGGAATGCAACAAAAACATGATCTAATAGTAGACTCTAATTGTGAAAATGGCAAACTTACACACTTTTTGTAACTGTTTTTATTTTGTGCTATTGTGATTTCTTGCTTTTTTGTTCAACTGCACTGCTAGCTTGCTTTATATATACGGTAATGTTTTCTGCTATTTGTAATGTTTTCATTTACTGCAATAGTTCTTATATTTTTTTGCATTGCATTATTACTGTAATCCTGCTATAGTTAATCTTTTGTAATGTACTGCTAGCTTGCTTTAAACATTATATGCTTAGATGCAGTAAAAACTTTTTTTTTCCTGCATATGCCCTGTTGAAATGGGAATACGTCTTATATGCCGTCAAATACAGTACATGACAACAATAACAACAGACCTCCTTTGGCCTGTCTCCTTTCTCAGTCTATCACCCTTCCCATCCATAATAAATCTTTAACCTGCTGCTAAGTACATCACAAAGGAAGTGCGTGTGATACTCAAGGGCCACAAATGGATTTCAACATTATTCTTTTACCTTGACTGCTGATCCAACCAAAGGTATTGATACAGGTTGGGTTATTTTTAGCTTGCTAATTGGCACCTGTAAAACTATGCCAAAACAGGCTTACATATTTGTAGTAAGGCAAGTTTAATGCATTTGATTTCAATCTTATTATGCAGTGTTGATTTTTTGTTATCATCAAAAAATAAAATGGACTTTGCCATAATGAACATGAACATATTACACAAGTTTTGCAATGCAGTAATTGTGCCAATTTTCCAGAAGAAAGCAAACCTAGAGCTTGATACATCAGTCTACACCACACGTTACTGTTCACCCTGACCAAGATAACCATACCATGTCACTACTCACCTTGATATCCCGGTGCATCTTGCCCATGCGGTGGAGGTATTCCAAGCCTCTTAAGGTTTCCCGGCACATGTAGCCAATCTGCCGCTCTTGTAGTGGACCAATTACTGCAAATATAAGGTTCCAGTGTCACATGCAACACTTAAATACAAAACATTCCAAGACAACAAAGTTACATACACACCTTTATAAAAGCAATCCTCAATAATGCTAGGCTCTGCTGGTATAATGGAATTACAGTTGTCCCTTATTATCAATGCTGGCCAACAAACTGTTAATTTGCCAATTGTTAATTAATAAAGTTAACTTTTTCCATTAAATGTTCAATTTTTGTTAAATTTGAAAATTATTGTCGGACTAATTAACTTTCATTAATTCAAATTCCGTTAACTCAAGTCAATTTCATAAATAAACTTTAAAAAGTTTTATTATTGTCTCAGATTTTCAATACATGTGATTTAAATTTCATTAGTCATCATGGCATTTCCAGAACTTGAATCTGTTGATATCATCAAGGTTGAAACTGCCATTACCACTGAACCTTAACAGGTACAATCACAGAACTCCTAGCCATACCTGGACAACTACTTCTTGTTCAAGTTAAGGGAAGGAGACCAGTTAGTTTTCAGCAGCAAGCTGTGCCTGCCCAACACTGTGCCTGCTCAAGGGCCACATAACAAGCCTCAACAACCTTAAGCACCACATCAACAGGACCCACACAACCAAACTCATGCAGCTTGAGAAGGTCAAGGCAAGTTCATCTTGTGGAAAAGCCAAGCAGAGGTTTTCTTTTGGTTCCAGCAGCAGCAGCATCACTTTGGTATTATGAAGATTGTTTTCACTTCCCGTTGCCAAGAAAGCACACCACCAAACCATTGTCATGTCCTTTAGCACCACTGATACTGGCAGTGGCAAGCTGTTGTGGATCAAAGGATTGTGAAGCTGTTTGTAGCCAACATGCTGCCACTCTGACTTGTAGTGTGTGATGTGTTCAAGAAGCTGATAAAGATGCTCAACCCAAGCAAGAAGGTAGTTCTAGAGGTAATAACTCATTTTTTAAATAATAAAAATTAGCATGAACAGTTTATCGATAACTTCTGATACATTATTAAAGAATTAAATGATTAACGATTATCTAAGTAAGTTTTGGGTTAACAAAGTTAAGTTTTTGATTATCTGTGCCCATCTTCACTTATTATGTATAGAGGGGTAATAAACATCTGCATGTCAGAAATGCACATATTATTGAAACTCCCATAAAAATGCCATATTTCTTGAAAATGTACCTCCAACCACAGCCAGCATGCACACACACACACACACACACACACACACACACACACACACACACACACACACACACACCCACACACTTACTATGATATATGTCTTGTAGGGAGCCTCCACCACAAAACTCCATGCATATCCATAGTTTGTCTCGACGCAGGTAACTTCCAAAGTACGCTACAATATTTGGGTGTCTGCAATCCTTCATCATGAGTATTTCTTGCTGTATAATGGTGAAGTCATCCCCTGAAAATGATACAAAGAAAACCATAATAAAATCAAGTCTATCACAACATAACAGCTTGGGAACTCTGAAAACAGTGTTTGGGGTTGGAAGGCTTGCTACAATGGTTCAAACACTGATACTAATTATACTGTTCACTCCTAAGTACAAAGTGAGACCCACTGCCTCTATCAACATAAAGAGACAGAATAGTACAAGTAGCCAAGCACAACCATCCTGTACATTTTGAATTGATTCATATCTTTTTTGATTGATACTTATAAGAACAATTGGATAAAAAAAAGTGAAAATGTCCTACAAAGTCTTTGCTCATGTCATGTTTCTCAAATAGTAAAACTTTCCTGAATAGAAGTAAATTCATTTCCATAAAATAAATCAAAAATAATGAATCTGAATAAGATGGTTTGTAGTTTATAATTCCAATTTCTTTAACATCAAGTCATCTATAATCAGAAACATAATTGTATCTCAAAAATAAATTTTATCTTCCCTATTTATTGTCTACATTGTTATCTACACAAACATTTATTCCCCTTCTGATTTATGTACAATTTTTTTTTATTTTCAGGTCAAATACTAACCCAAAAATTATTTGCTTTTTCCTCAAATTTTTTGTCCAAAGGAGACAGGAATATTTTTAGCAGTAAAGAATGTCAGCTTCCACAAAAATGAAAGTGGTATGAGGAAGACAACCATACGTTTAAATTTAAAACTAAATTGAACATAACAGGATATCGATACAATTCAACACACACTTAGTTGAAATCCTATATACTATAAGTAAATGTTATAATAAGTACACATACCTGGTTCCAGTTTGATGACTTTAATTGCTGCAAACTCATTGGTGATGAGACGTTTTGCCTGGAACAACAATAAGTCAACAATAAGTGTCCATGAAACAACTTCAACGGAAAACATTTATCAAAAGATGGACATGAAATAGAAACTAAATACAACCCACAGTTCTGAATATTAACAATGTTGTGCTATGGTAGTAGAGCCTTTTACCAAGAAGTACAAACAGTTACACTTATACATCCTATATGAAGGTTTGCAAACTATTACTGCATAACCATAACAATAGTCTACCTCTGTTACACCAAGTGGCAATATACAAGCACTACATTTATGAATTTTGGGGATAACAAAAAAAATTTTCGACTTGATTTACAAAGGCAAAATTTGTACTTGTGAATAATAAAAAAAAAAAAATTTTTAACTCATAAAAATATTGAAAAATGTAAAAATTAGCATGAACTCTACACTGAAGAAACTATGTTGCTTTTTTTTATCTATTTGTTTGATTTTTCTTTTTATTTACTTTTTATGCTACAGCTGCAAACTATCTAATGGTGTAGAACTCTCAGAAATGAAGATAATGCTAATAATCCTCTATTTCTAAGACAAAGAACCATGTTTGTCAATTTTTTTATTTACTTATTAACTATCCAATAATAATTGAAAGCCTGATAAAGTTTACAATGTGCTTTCTCAAAACTTTTCACAGTAAAGTTATTTTCCATCGATGTAAATACGTAAATTTCCATCAATGATGCCTTCAGAATCTTTGTATCTAAATGAGTAGTAAGCTTTCATCTTTGTCCAACCAATTACATTGTCAAAACTTCACAAAATTCAAATGGAAAAATAAATACTACAAAATTTATGGAGTGAATAAATTTGGTTGTGGTATCTCATATTTTTACCTGAATCACAATATTTTACAGATCTACCACACTTATATGACCAATATTTCAACCTTGGGCGAATCATTGATATATTCAATTGCTTTATTATCTTGTCTAAATAGGTACTTGGCCCTTCTTATATTTCTCAATATGTTATCTTTCTACAAATCCCATGTTTTTTTTCTGATAAGTTATCTATAATTATTACCCCAAAGTCTTGTCTTCCTTATATCAACTTATCTGTTAATTTCCTATGAAGTAATCTCTTGTTTCTGTTCTACTGTTGTAGACCATTTCTATCACTTTACATTCCTAGGCAATAAAATCCATTTCCCATCTTTGGTTCCATTTAAATATTTTTGTCAAAACAATTTTGTAATAACTCAATCTTATTTATTTTCCCTCAATCTTCTTCCTTTTCCACTTTTTCTTAGTAATACAGGTTGACAATCATTAATCCGGCAATTAATATTCCGGTTCCATCCGTTTCCCGGCATGAATTTCAGAGCACAGTTTCAAATTTCCCGGGTTGGCGCGCCTCTGTTTTCCGGCACTGTACCCAGAATCAGCTGTATGCTCACGCTTCTGACAGCAAACAGGCATTCCTTCTCATTTATTTGCAGTAATTATTCAAATCTGCTGCTGTATAACCCCATCATGGATTCAGTGGTTTAGGGTTTGAAAAGACAAAAAGTTTATACAGGAAGTTCTTGCTTATGCTAAGGATGTAACTAATCCTGCTGCCAAGGATCTTGCATCAAGGATAAATTAATATGCTGTAACGGAATGGCTGCATGCTGATGATAATGTGACTACAATTCATCATTACACTGATTCTGAAATTGTACATATGGTTGTAAGTCCAGAGAAAAATGGCAGTGAAGAAGAAAGCAGTGATGAAAATGAGGAAGGTGTGAGAGATTGATAGATTAAGTAAGAACTGTAGTCATGTTCCGTTACAATACTGTATATACAGCATATATAGAGTCAGGGGACAAAATATCAATAATCCGGAAATTTCAAAAATCCGGCAGTCCTAAGGCCCCGAGGTTGCCGGATTAGTGATCAACCTGTATATCATAATCTGGAAGAAAACCTACAAATATCCATTCCTTTCACCATATCATTAACATGAATCAAGGATATTACTGGTTCCAATACTGACCCTTGAGGGACTCCACTACTACTCTGCATCATTCACACTTTTGATCCATTACTACTGTTATCATCTCTGTCCTTCACACAATCTTACATCCCTTTTGAGAATCCACCTTTCAAACCACAACTTGTTTTAGTTTCCAGAATGGAACCAAAATTATATAAATATGTATATTTTTTTTCTTTGTTTTTTTTTCTTTTTTTTTTACATCACAAACCTGTGGCGCCGATAGGCTTTATAGAGGCTAAGATGGACGGCCTCTTGCCCATCAGTGGCGCAGGTTTTAATCTTTTTTTTTTAGTGACGCCTCAATGTTTTACGTTCCATCTTGATGTTGAGAATGAGAGAGGCTATTACTGCTAAGGCCTCAAATGCATATAACATTGTAAATCCCATCTGAGGACAGTATGGCAGCAATTTGGGTAATCTTTGGCCACTCGGCGGTAATACCAAAGAAAGAAAAGTGGCCAGCGGATATCAGGACCCTAGGTTTGTATGCCCGAACGCTGACCACTGTCCTACCATCTCCATATATATATATATATATATATATATATATATATATATATATATATATATATATATATATATATATACACATACAAAATACATACATATACATATATAATAAATATATATATATATATATATATATATATATATATATATATATATATGTATGCTACTCTTGTGAGGAAAGAGAGAAACTTATGACCCTGATGACTGGCAAGAGTTGTGGAGATGATGAAAGTATGTTTGAATATGTGAAGTGAGTTGGTAAAAATATCTAAATAGTTTCAAAGTGATGCAACAACAGTGGTCAAAGTGGTAGGGCATGATGGTGCAGGTTTTGAGATGATGATGATGATGATAATGATAATGATAATGATAATAATAATAATAATAATAATAATAATAATAATAATAATAATAATAATAATGATTATAAAACCAACAACAATAATAGGAGTCTTCAATTAGGTGCAGATCACGCTGCTGTGCTTGGATGGCTAGGGTGAGAATCTGAATAGCGTAAAAAAAAGTTTGCACCTAAATAAAACAGACTCACGTAAGCTGTCATAAATCTGCACAAGGTGATTACAAACAAAAATTCACAGTACCTCAATACCTTACTGCCTTCTTGGAATACAGTGCATTAGGTGCATGTTTACAAACAGTGATATGTAATGGTGAAAGCACAAGCATTAATACTGTGCAGAACATTCCACTAAAGCGAGATCATTGTAGTATTGCAACCAATTTGTATGTAACATGTAGACAGTACATGTGTAGTCCCAACAACCTTGGAGTAACACAAACAAAGACAATAACACACAGTAATCCCTATCCTGCTGAACATATTTCATAAGCCTGACAAAGAAAGGTTTGATATAACCTAAATTCTTTAACATGAGGTGTGTAAATATCTACAAATAATCAACCCTAATAAGCCAACTGGTCCTGGTGAAGTATCACCGCAGATACTTAAAGAGTGTTGTGCACAATTAGAAAGTCCTATAACACATTTATTTAACAAGTTATTAACCCAAACTAGAGTACCTCGTGCATGGATAAAGGCAAACATTACCCTTGTCTTTAAGAGAGGAGATAAGAAACAAGCTATTAACTATCACCCAATTAGCCTAACATCAGTTTCAATTCAATTACTCTAAAAGATAATCAGAGACAAGATGTTTGTGTTCTTTTCTTTGAAACAAACAAACTAATAACAGAAAATCGACCAGGATTTCATAGTAATAGATCTTGTCTAACTAATCTGTTAGACCTTTTGAAGACATTTATGCGAGTTGGGGTGTTCTGGAGCCATGTGATGTGCCTTACTTAGATTTTCAAGAAACATTTGATAAGGTCCTTTATAACAGACTAATATCTAAATTGTGGGCACATGGTATAACAGAACATATATGTGGATAGGAAATAGACTCTCAGACCTCCAACAACGAATTGTTTTAAATAGTGAAGTATCTGATTGGCAAAACTTAACTAGTGGTGTGCCTCAAGGGTCAGTCTTGGGACCAACGCTCTGCCTTATATATGTGAATAATTTAGAGAGTAATCTTCTGTCAGAAGTAGCAAGATTTACAGACCATATGAAGCTTAGCAGTAAAGTAATATGCTATGAAGACTTCGATGAAATTAAGGAGGACCAAAATAAACTAATCGATTGGAGCGAGAAATGGCTAATGTCTTTTAATACAGAAAAATGTAAGATTATACATATTGCTAACAAAAATCTAAATTCTAAATACCAGATGTGAGACCAGGAGCTTAATGATGTTAAACAAGGAAAAGACCTTGGTGTAATCATTAGTAAAATTCTCAAAATGAGTGATCAGTGCACAGCTGCAAGTATGAAAGCAAATATGAAGTAATGAAAAGACTATACAGCATTTGAGAGGCCATACCTAGAATACACGATTCAATGCTGCCCACCGAACTACATTTAAGACCAAAATGTAATGGAAAGAGTACAGAGACGAGCGACAGAACATTCTTACATTGCATAATTTTTTGTACGAGGAATGATTAAAACGTTAGACATGTTTCCTCTCCACAAGCAAAGATATGATTGAAGTCTTCAAAATTCTAAACCATTTTGATAAAATCAATCCAGATATATTATTTGAGATGAAAAATGTGACAGTAAAACGAGGTAACCATATGAAATTATAAGTACGGAGATGTAATATAATCAATCATAATTCAATGTTAGAGTTGTTGAACACTGGAACAGGCTCCCAGCCTCAGAAGTTAGAAAAAAAAACATAGATAGTTTCAAGTTCCAATTATACATATATTTCCCAGATACAGGTTTTTATTAACTAATTAATTAATTGCATGGTATGAGCTTCTATGAAGTTCATATGTACATAGTTCTATGAAATCAAACTTGTTTCTATATCTTTCAGATGAGAAGTGTAGTGGCAGCACTTTGTAACTATTAATAAAGTTATTCCCCTCCCAGGATGCACCAGGACTAGTGGTAGTCTGGTATAGTATCTTCCTCAGGACTAGTGGTAGTCTGGTATAGTATCTTCCTCAGGACTAGTGGTAGTCTGGTATAGTATCTTCCTCAGGACTAGTGGTAGTCTGGTATAGTATCTTCCTCTAACTTCATTCATTACAATACAATTTCCATGTCCTCTTTTATCTACAAGGTACATGGTATTTCCTTCTAACTGTTTCCTGCCAGCACGTTGCCAGAGGGAGAGGTGGACGGGGAGAGAGCCTTATTATGCTGTACATGTAGTGTACTAGTAATAGTATGTGGTCCATCATATACCCTAGTTATAGACAACAGGTCTTGTGGTGTCTGTTCTTATGTATAAGAAAGAGAAGGTACGACAAAGAGCAACAAGTTTAATTCTTAATCTTAAGCACCTGAGCTATGTAGAGATTTAAGCAACTTGACCTGACACGGGAAAACCAAAGACAAAGAAGCAATGCTACAGAAGTTTTTAAAATAATATTAGGCCTAAAGAGAATAAATGAAATCCATGTTACAAAAAACAAACATAACTAAAGGGGCCACTCAAAACAGTTACACATGAAACAAAACAAAGCATAAACAAGACATCCTTTCAAGCATTAAGTCCTAAGCTACTATAAGTTTATCTGAACATGTAGTGACAGCTAAATTAGTCAATTCAATTATTAATCAACATGACAAACACATGGAAATGACATAAGCTGAGACGGAGGGGTGGGGGGGGGGTGATGGGGGGCAATGAGGTGTTTATAGGGATGCGAAGGGAATCCACAGATGTTATTGGTCAGTAACATGCACTGTGGATTATGAATTAGGATAAGAAGGTACAGTAAGTACATGTATGTAAGGCCTCATGTTCTGAGACACTTATCAATGAATGTGAAGGGCAAGTGAGGTGAGCGAGCAGCTGAGTCCAAATCCTTGACACAACACTCCAGGAACACAACTCATTACCCTTCAAGTCCTAATGATCACCATGGCTCAGGAGGAGTTGGATCCACCATCACTCCCACCACTACACGTATTAGTCACATAACATTATCATTTTACACATAACAATAATTTTCTCACTCGTACGTCCAGGCTTCCCTTCCCTCCCCTCCCCCACAATGACACCAGGCTACCATGTTTGATGCTTGAGGGCAGGGAAGGCGTTAAAACCCACCTTTGTAATGACTATCCTTTATAATGTAAATCAAGGTGTGTCAAGCCAAGGAGAAGAATTTTATCAAACTTTAAAAATCAAAGTGCGTAGTTAATCTGAATTTGATCCCTTTTTCATGGTTACATTTTAAGGTGTTAGTATGTTAAGATTCCTGCGTGGTGTCATAATTGCGCAGGTGGAACAAGCAGGTTAGGTTAGGTTTGATTAGATTAGATTGGATTAGGTTAGGTTAGGTAGGTGGGTGGGGGTCCTTGTTAAGTTAGGTTAGTTTAGGTTTAGATTGGGTTGGGTTGGGTTAGGTTGGGTTGGGTTGGGTTAGGTTAGGTTAGGTAGGTAGGTGAGTAGGTAAGTTAGGTAAGGTTAGGTTAGGTTTAGATTAGGTCAAGTCAGGTTAGGTCGGATTAGGTTAGGTTACGTCAGGTAATTAGTAAGGTGGAGTGTCCTTGTACCTTGTAAACATCCCCGTAGGTGCCACTGCCAATCCTCTGTATTAGTTCGTACTCGTCCTGGGGGTTGCGGCGGCTTATATCAGAGGACAGGCCCGCCGCCCCCGCCGCCCCCGCCCCGCCGCTGCCCGCCATCATGCCACGCCAACGCTAAGGTCCTCCTGCCTCAGCCTGGCACTCTGTTTTGTGTTTGTGTTCAGCCTCAAGTCCTCTCCTATGGCCCTCCAATTGACTGTTCCGCTGTCCAGGAACGAACTAGGGAAGGAACGGGACGTGGAATGGAACGTAGGTAGGTGGTGTAGGTGTGATCTTGTGGAACGCGGAACGGACCACTACAATGACTACGGGACTACCTTTATATACATTGATTCACACTTCTCTTATTACTGTATTTGATGTGATAAATCCATTGAAGTTAATTATTACAGTTTGGTGAGAAAATACATGTTGTTTTATATAAATATATGTTTTCTTTTTGTTTTGATTTTTTACAAATCAATCTGCACGTACTACATAGTAATACATGTTCTATTATTTTTAATTCAACTATTATACCGGTGATTATTTAAACCTAGATACATATATTCTTACTTTAAGCCCCAGTTTTCATCGATTTCATATCCCTGTTAGTTATAATATTAATCACACACACCCATAGATATTTTTGTTTCCCTGCAAACAAACTAATTAAGGCCTACTAACGACACCAAAACTATATATACCTTGTATTTGTATTGTAAGAGTACTACCAACCATGAAAATTACAAGGAAGTGCGGAATAGAGCAACTGCGATCATCAGAAAAGATAAAAAAAAGACTTTGAAAGGAAACTAGCTCAATATATCGAAGAGGATCAGAAAAGCTTTAGGAAGTATGTGAGATTGAAGACAACCATTGGTAATTTAAAGATACCAGCTGGAACATTAGCAGACTCGGATGAGATAAAGGCTACCACACTTAATAATCATTTCCAGAAAGTTTTTTTTACTGTTAAGACGTACACAACATACCCAACCCCAGTGTGTCGCTGTATAATGAGGAACTATGCTACATGGTATTTGAAGAAAACAAGATGTTAGATAAGCTAAAAAGTTTGAAAGAGTCCAGATGGTATATCACCAAGGTTACTAAAAGAAGCAGCGAACGAGTTAGCATAACCTTAACCTTTAAAGAGACTGTTTCAGAAATCACTGGATGATGGCGCTTTTCCCAAAAACTGGAAGCAAGCAAATGTATCACCCATTTTCAAAAAGTGGAGTAATGCAGAACCAGAAAATTACAGGCCTGTTAGTCTCACCTCGGTTATTTGCAAGATAATGGAGAACATGTTAAGGGAAGTATATATATATATATATATATATATATATATATATATATATATATATATATATATATATATAGTTATGGACCACCTTGCAACAAACAAACTTATATCTGATACGCAGTATGGTTTCAGATCAGGAAGATCATTAGAAAGTTTCCACACGGAAACATTACATATCACATATGTGTACTGCAACTGCTTGAGGTTCTAGATTAGTGGCTTAAAACTATTGATAATGGTGACAATGTTAATTGACGTTGCCTATCTGGATTTTCGAAAGGTCTTTGATTCTGTACCTAGTCAAAGGCTGGGAATCTGGCAGAGGTTAGATAAGATAATGGATAAGCAGTTTCCTGTTGTGAACAAAACAATGATCGGGTGGTCATAAATGAGTGTAGATCCGAATGGTTGGATGTGACAAGTGAGATCCCTCAGGGCAATGTACTTGGCCCTTTTTTTTTCTTTTTTTTTCCCCTATCGCTCCTCCGGGAGGAAGAGCACGGGCTGACTAAGAGCCCGTCAGTGTATATACATTATGGTCAGGGTTTCTATCGAGGTGGAGGGTAGTTTGTGCAGATGTCGAGCAGCGTTGCTAGAGGTGAAGAGGCGACCACTCGTGCAGCCTGCTCGTACTCGGGATCCGGGGACTCGGCAACCTGGAAACGTATAGTCTGCAGGTACTTGGGCAGTGAAGGACATAGTGTATTAGTGGGTCATCAGGGACTGTGAGGCAGTGTGGGCAAGGGTCGGAGTCTGTGTTTGTTATCTGTGACCAGCAGAGGTAACCAAGTCTTAGGCGGATGAGGTGGGATATTATTTCTTGGGATGTTTTAGGTGGAATTTGAAGTGGTTTCCTCTTGGTTGCAGTCATGTACCAGGTTGCTGACCGAGAGCCCTGGGTACTTGGCCCAGTACTCTTTTTGATCTACGTATATTAATGACATGGCAGACCAAGTGCGTAATAATATATATATATATATATATATATATATATATATATATATATATATATATATATATATATATATATCTGTTTGCTGATGATGGAAAAGTCAGTGTGATTTTTAAGGATGTTAATGATTGTTCTTCTCTACAACTTGATCTTAACAACCTATAAGAGTGGTCCGAAAAATGGCAACTTTACTTTAATGTTGACAAGTGCAAAGTGATGCACTTTTGATATAAAAACCCATGTAAGAATTATTTAATGGGAAAGGAAAATGAGGGACGAGAAAGATATTGGGTTTATAATCTAAAGTGACCTGCAATTCGGTATGCACATTGCAGAGAAATTAAAGAAAGTAAACAGCATTTTAGGATTAATTAATTAAGAGGAGTTTCACTTACATAGATGAAGACATGTTTAAGTGCTTATATACGGCCTTGGAGTATGCCACCTGTGTATGCTCACGATCACAAGTTGGGTGAAAGAAAATTAATTGAGGGAGTACACAGAAGAGCTACAAAATTGATACCATCTATAGTGAGCAGCCATACAATTATCATTTGAGACATCTGGGTGTACCAACACTGGAGTTTGGAAGACATAGATATAGGACCGATATGCTACAAATTGTTGTCGGGACTTGAGGAAGTTGTGGATCGAGATATATGTAAACCTTCTTTATTCCAGATAAAACTGATCTTCGTGGCTACACTCCACCACATCGAGAAAGAAACCATAGTAGCTGACACTACTTCTTCAGGTAATTCTTTCCACTTGTCAATGACACGCTGAAAAAAGCTATTCCTCCGTAGTTCAAGCTAGTTTGTGCACTTGAATATATTCAAGTGCACAAACCAGCTTGAACTACGGAGGAATAGCTTTTCTCAGCGTGTCATTGACAAGAGGAAAGAATTACCTGAAGAAGTAGTGTCTGTCAGCTTCTTTCCACAATTGCATTTAAATCTAGATTTAACGTATACATGCAAAATGACCTGAGTAAATTATGTCCCTCTTGGTACTAAACAAAAGCTCTCAGTTAAAAACAACCAATAAAATTATATTCAAGAGAGGGTCAAACATAAGCAAATTGCTTTAATACGACCCGTATTCAACGGTAAATTTAATTCAGGAATGATTTAATTTATAATTTTTTATATCACTTGTACAGTAGCTACAGTCTTACCACCCATTACAGATAAAGATCTACGTATGAAAATATATAGATTAAAAAAATACCAGATGTAGTCCATTCATTGCATTATAAAGTCTGAATAAATATGATCTATGATAATAAACTGAGGCTTGGTTAGGTAAGACATCCTTCAATGATCCTTGAGTAACCTTAGGATGAAGGTGGTGGTATTTGGCGCCACAGGGAACACTGGTCTCTGCTGTACTCAAGCTGGTATTAAGCTTGGTAAGTACACAGTCCACTACACAGGTTGCTTGCATGCGGATGTAAGGGTAAAATTATTATATTATCATTATTATCAAGTGATCACGTAATGCCTTGAGTGCCACTTCTAACACAAGGTCGCCCTCCATTTTGTTAGCATAAGAATTACGAAGGTATTTTTGATCCTTTACTGCCGCCCTTTCCTGAGTGCCAAGCAAGGGACGGTCTTGTCATAACGGCCCTGCTGGGATATTGTGTGTGTATATAACGCCTTCCTATAATACGTGGTGGTGTTACTCCCCCCCTCCCCCCTCATCTGCTCCCGTGTTTTGCTATACAATTCCTATTTTCATATAATATTGGTGATCGTCTTGCCTCTCACTATATATCTAAGCCGTTCAACCTGTATTATCCCTCTTGGGAAGTCTTCATAACTACTGCTGGTATTATTTTACATCTTCACCAGAATGCTCTAGAAAATTCCGGTTATATTTTCGCATTACCTGACGCATTTTGAGATTTTCTTGATTACATTTCCGTCGCAAATTCTTAGTTTGTGAGATATTCAATGTTTTCTGTGAGACCTCTTCGAAAAATAAAGTTTAGTTTGGTTTAAACAAGGTTCTGTTATTTGTCAATGCAGGTTAAGGTTTGGTTAATTTAGGATATGTTAGGTTAGGTTAATTTAGAAGCTACCAAATGTTCTCTATGACCCAAAGCAGGGGTTGGACGAGGTGCGAACGCAAGACGCAGACGTAAACAGACGCCATTATGGTAAAAATGTAAAATTTTACCCTACTGCTCATCCCTTATCTTCTTCCTATAGCCAACAAGCGTGGGGACATCTTGGAAAAGCGGGATTTTAGGGTGGGGGAAACAAATATAGGCCATTTATGGCACTCAGAAAAAAAATTGAAGGTGAAAAACCTATTATTTTAGAAAAAAACTTTTTTTTTTAAAGCTTTTATAACCTAACCAGATATCCCCTGCGAGACAACCGTAACCTAACCTAAACTGAACTCAAATAAAAACCTCTTAGCTGGAGGGGCAAGCCCCTCCAGATACCTCTAACCTAACCTAAACTGAACTCACGTAAAAACCTCTTAGCTGGGGATGGGGGCAAGCCCCTCCATAACTCCCTAACCTAACCTAACCCAACCCAAACAGAACTCACGTAATAACCTCTTAGCTGGAAGGGCAAGCCCCCATACCCCCCAACCTATCACGCGATAATCATAATTAAATCACGTAATAACCTCCTAGAAGGGGGTAAGCCCCACACACCCCTCTTCTAGCAAACTCACCTTAACCAAAGCTTTTGGTTGAAATTTAGTGTAGCTGTCTCTTTTTAGTCCTTACGGCCATATGTTATAACAAATATAGGGTCTATATTCCAGGCCCTATAGTCAATTCATTATCTTAAAAGTAATCAAAGCCCTACACTTGTGAAATACTATTGGAAATAGTATTGGAAAAAATTCCAATATTAATTTTTAGTCTGCTATTGTGTGTATTTCGGGATCCCTATATGTCATTGTTATTTATTAAGATAAATTGAATATAGGGTCTAGAATACAGAGCCTATATTTGTCATAACATATGGCCGAGTCCAACACAAGTATGTGACGAACACACAGGTCAAATAGCTCCCTTGCTTTTTCCCTCAAACTTTGCAGCAAAATCCAAAATCCCGTATCAGTGCAAGTTTCTATGATGGCGGCTCTGAACGAACTATTGATATGACCTGTCAGCTACCCCTTATGTGCCACAAAGCCACATGATTAATTCTCATTGGCTAGGAATTCTGAAAAGACTACGTCAGTGATGTATAGCCCAGCATACACAAAAAAAAACATTTAAAGTCCAGAAAGCATGCGGTGTGAAAGTAGTTTGGACTTGGAAAATTTTTTGAGGTGTGGACTTAGAACATTTCTCGAGGCACCTAACTTTAAAGACACTTTGTGATGTAAATAATGATAAGCACCGCCTGAAACATGCACAGATGGGTTGAGTACACTATGTATAGTATGTAGGACTTCATATTTATATCGATATCATCTGACCAGCAGTTATGCTTTGCAAGGTAAATAATGACGAGCACCGCCTGAAACCTTCACATACATGTTGATTGCCATATACGAGTATGGCCTATGTTTGCATATAATGATGAGTACCGCCTGAAACTTTCACAGATGTCTTGAGTACATAGTATATAAGATAAAGTGTGGGCACACACTATAGCCGCGCATTGCTGTGGGCGTTCATCTCCCGTCACATGGGCCTTTGAGTCTGTGGTGGAAATTAATGCGTTATGCTGGGACACAGGGTTACTGTGACATCTGCCTTTCCACAGTTTACCTTCCCCAGGTTTCCCTAGGTACCCATTTATCTACCAACCTGTTTGGGAGGATGAACAGCTGGGTGAACTGTGTGCCGACTGCCTTCGTCCGGGATCGAACTCAGGCCAGCGGATTCGTAGTCAGATGTGCTACCCACTGCACCACTGAGGCACTACATAGTATATAGGACTTCATATTAATATCAATATCGTCCAAGCAGTAGTTATGCAGATTTACCCTAATTCCTAATCCTTTCCATCCTTGTCACTTCCAATGAAAATCACAGCATCTTCAACTCTGTCACCTCCAACCCACCCTCCTGTTTTTTTGTCATTGCCTGTCTCCAAGCCATACAACATACCTGCCCTCACTAATGTCTTGTAGACTTTCCCTTTCATTCCTACAATTACCCTTCTATCACAAATCACTCCTGTCACACTCTGCTTTACTTTAAACATTTGGCCTCAAATGTTTTAATTCCCCTCACCTTCAACTCAATACCTCGCAGCTATAATGTTCCATCACCTTCCCTCTCATTCATGCATGTGTACTCTTTGTTGCTCCTATTGACTTTCATTTGCTTACTCTGTAGTGCCTACCTCCACCTCTCCAGGTTTGCCTCAACCTCCTCTCTACCTTCACCTCACTATAGATCACAATATCATCTACAAACATCATACTCCACACAGACTTCTGTCAGAATATGGTTGGTGGTGCACTTGTGCAATCTGATGTTTTACCAAAACTTGTAGAATAATCTGTGCTGAGTTTTGTGATGCATTGTTATAATGGAGCTGCCGCTAACCTGAACACTACACTGCCTGTCATTACCAATGTACTATATCACAGAAACAGCATCTGACTTACAATCAGTATTCCTTCACAATTTGACCCTCTGAAGCATACTCATGATGAACAATGGCATCATGGTCAAAGAAGGCAGTTAGAACCACTTTGATATTGCTCCTAACTTGGCAAGTTGTCTTGGGACTTGGTGATGATGGAAACTTTCACACTCATGACTTAATGTTTGTTACACGATCATAGCCATTGACCTCATTATGTATGTTCACCTTTGGTATTAGATTTGGGTAAGTGAGTATCAGGTTGTGTGCACTGGAACAGATCAATTGATGTGTTTCAGTTGTCCTGGTGCTCAGCTCAGGTGTCAGAAGTGGCACAAACTCTACCTTATTAAATATTCACTCAAAATGGACTGACATCATCCAACTGAGTTTCTAACTTCATCACACAACTCTGATGGTCAATAACTTGTCTGTTTTAACCATTTAATACACCTTTTCGTTTGTTTTGATGTTTCTGCTTGTGAACAGCCTCCATGAAGCTTCCTCATTTTCCACTGATGTTCTCCCTTCCTTACAATGGCCTTACCAGTCAAAAACTCGACCATGGTTCATTGCATCTAATTTAATTTCTTCGGAATTTGATATGTACAATTTTTGGTTAGATTGCATGCACTTGTCAATGCAACAGCCTGCAAAAGTACATTCAACTAGAACAATATAACAACTGAGAATATTAACTTCTACATTATTACATCATTCAGTCTGGAACATATCTGATCATGGTTAGAATAGATAACATAGCTCATGGTCTATTAATTGTAACAAGACAGAAAACCAGTTGATATTTTTGAACACACACCTCGTATTGTTATAGTTAAGAAATTTGTGGTATTCTCTTGGCATGGAATACTATATGTATAACATGCAAATTATATACTCTAGATAGTTAATACCAGATAGATTGTAATAAAAAAAACGTTTTCAGGATAGTTCAACACAAAATATAGCCAGTTAATACAGGTAATACTAAACAAATATTTTCAGAAAGCCACCACCACTGAATACTGATTTGACAAAAAGGAACACTGTGATTGTATATTGTATAGAAGGCTTGATTGTCATGATCCATGTGTATCTACATTGTTGGTACTTATGATAACGTGGGGCCATTTGGAAGATGTCTATTTGAAAGATTATACCTCTCTCTCTCTCTCTCTCTCTCTCTCTCTCTCTCTCTCTCTCTCTCTCTCTCTCTCTCTCTCTCTCTCTCTCTCTCTCTCTCTATCTCTCTCTCTCTCTCTCTCTCTCTCTCTCTCTCTCTCTCTCTCTCTCTCTCTCTCTCTCTCTCTCTCTTTCTCTCTCTCTCTCTCTCTCTCTCTCTCTCTCTTTCTCTCTTTCTCTCTCTCTCTTTCTCTCTCTCTTATCTTATCTTATCTTATCTTCCCTCTCCTCTTCTCTCCTCTCCTCTCCTCCCCTTCCCTCTCCTGTCTCTCTCTCTCTCTCTCTGATTGTGTATATAACAGATTGCAAAAATAGTTAACAGGACTAGAGTGAAAAAGAATCTAAACACTGACAAGTGTTTCAAATTTTCAGGTGAATACAAGAGCCCAATAAGTGCATGATGATGATGTATAAGAGTGCACAAAGCATGCTGCGTGTGGCAAGGTCAAGTGTGTGTCAGACAGCCTGGCATAGGGTATCAGGACGAGCACTTTGTTCATCTAGTCCAGATATTTGTATTGAAAAGCTCTCAGGTGACTGTGAGGGAATAACAGTGTTTGGTTTGAACCGCCCAGCAGCTAAGAATGCTATCAGCAAGAATTTACTGAAGGAGTTCAAGGAAGGCATCGAGAGTGTCCGTCATGACCGAAGTGTGAGGGTGGTGCTCCTGCGCTCCCTGGTGCCTGGGGTGTTCTGTGCTGGGGCAGACCTAAAGGAACGGGCTAAAATGAAGCCAGAAGAAGTTGGACCATTTGTAACTAAGGCGCGTGCATGCATTTCTGACCTAGAAAATCTGCCCATGCCAGTGATTGTGGCTTTGGATGGAGTAGCTTTGGGAGGTGGACTGGAGATTGCTCTGGCCTGTGATCTGCGAGTGGCTGCAAACACCACAAAGATGGGACTAGTGGAAACCAAGCTGGCCATTATTCCTGGGGCTGGAGGCACACAGAGGCTGCCCCGTGTTGTAGGAAGTGCTAAGGCCAAGGAACTCATTTTCACAGCTGCCATTGTTGAGGGTGAAGAAGGTGAAGATATTGGTCTGGTGAATTATGTTGTTCCTCAAAATGCAGCTGGAGATGCAGCCTATCTCAGATCCGTTGAACTTGCCAAGAAGATAGTTCCCAACGGCCCCATTGGAGTGAAAATGGCAAAAGTTGCCATATCACGTGGCATGGAAGTTGATCTTTCCACTGGGTTGTCCATTGAGGAAGCTTGTTATGCTCAGGTAATACCCACAAAAGATAGGATTGAAGGGCTTACGGCCTTCAAAGAAAAAAGAAAACCTAATTTCAGAGGTGAATAAAACATGTGATAGAGAATGTGATGTTTTTTTATTGCAAATGTCTTAGTTGACTGTATATGATAAGATTGTTAATAAAGCTCAAGATGATTTGTAAATATAATATATTAATTGAAAAGTTGCATTGGCATAGTACATAATACATACTTAGGAATTCAAATACTTTGAAAAATATTTTGATATTACATCCCCTTTGTATTTTTAAAACGAATTCAGATTTTTGTATATACTTAGGATTTGTTACATTTTCATAGTATTTTTTTAAAAGAATATTTCAATATTACATCCATTTGTTTTAGTACAAACCTGCAGTTTATTCCACCTTTATTTACTTGAGTAAGGTGTGCAAAACATAACAATAACTGTCCGTCTCATTAACTTTTTGCAAGCATTGCCTTTATATATATATATATATATATATATATATATATATATATATATATATATATATATATATATATATGTATATATATATATATATATATATATATATATATATATATATATATATATATATATATATATATATAAAATATATCACTTGTCCCCAATTTGACAGACTTCCATTGCTAGAAATATATCGTGTGCCAGAAGGGATGATCTTCATACAAAATATTGCACTTTTTTTTTATTTCTATAACTTTTCTATTGAACATTTAGTTATGTAGTAATACTGTTAAAAAAATAATGATAACAAATGTAGAAAAATGGGTAGCTACATGCATATATGAATAACTGTGCATACATAAAGTTTGTACTTGGTTGAAATTATTGGGATGTGTTGTACTAGTGTAATGTTATAGTTCTGTCAGTATTGTACATGAGTATTTTTGTTACACAGTACACAAGAGGATTTCGTGTAATAAAACTATGCTTCATAGTAATGTTTTTCAATGGTTCTTGAAATACTGGTGCACCAACAACTCATATTGCATTTTAGTCCAACAAAATATAGGTAATGATCATTTTATAAGTGGAATGGGGAGAATAGGAATAAGTTAAGGATAAAAAATAAAATAAAAACTGATTGTTATGCAGTATTTCCGAGACCACCAAGAATTTTATCTTGAGAATCACCTAAATTCCTCTTTAAAAAAATGTAAAATCTTGAATTATTATCAAAACAACAAACAAACACTTACCTTTTTACCATATTGTATACATTATATATTTTTGCCTACTTCTAATAAAGGGACTGTCATTCGTGGGGAGAAAAAATTGAGCGAAAACAAAAATATGTATAATACAACAACTGTACTGTGACTATCGGTGAATTACATTATTACTAAAAAGATACTATACTTTTGACATGGCATCTGAAGGTTGGTAAACACTTGTTGCGTATCCATGTGTGTTATCATTGTTACGTATAACCTAGTGATAACGGTGTCGTGCAGTAATAAACTTCCCTGCCAGGAATGAACCTGCAATGACACACTGACATGCTTGCTATCCACACTTGACTAAGTGAGTGCCGTATCATTCTTTTCATGTGACAACGGAAGACCCACAAATGGGTGATCAGGCCTGTTTTGTGACAATTTGACATGCAATGGTGCAACCATTGCCCGTACACACAGATAAGTAACTATGATGCAATATGTATGTGGATATGTCTTAAGATCTCAATTTTTCGCCAACATAGCTGTGTCAGCTGACACGCACAAATCTAGTTCCCTGCAGATCACAGGGATATGGGCCTGAAATTAATTGCCCCTAAATACATGTATTTTAATAGACACTTTAACAAAGAAGGAAGTCCTAAAACCAATGAGATTTGTTAAAGCAAGTTACCATTGTATTAGAATGGCATTCACTAATTTGGACAAAGAGATAATAAAGTAATTGATTGTAACAGTGATTTGCCCAAGGTTGGAATATGTACTTGTGGTGTGGTTGCCTCACAAAAAAAGGATATAACAAAAATTTAAATAATACAAAGACCAGCTACTAAGATGGTCCCAACCAAGCCTGAGAGATATACCATATAAGGAGACTTTAGCAAGATTGAATCTCCCAACTGTGGAGAAACGAAGAGAACGAGATGTAATTAAAGTGTACATTGCTTTGAAGTAAATGGAAAAAGTAGATTGAGAAGATGTTTATATGGGAATCAAGGGATACAATAGGTCATTGAAAAAGATTGGGAAAAACACTTATTAGGTTACCAAAAAATATAGCTTCCCATACAGAAGCATATAAGTCAGGAATAACCTAGATACAGAAGTGGTCCATGCTAGGAATATTCAAGAATTTAAAGCCAGGCTGGATAACAGTAAACATGGAGATGGGACAGTACCAGCATAACTTTTTTCATACATTTTACAATTAGATAAATACACACATAGGTACAAGTAAGTAAATAAATAAACACACCAATAAGAGAAGGAAGCATACATACATGAGGTTAATTTTGAACTATTTATGAGCAAGTACGTATAAGACAAAAGGAAAAGGGAAGATGATGGATAAAAAGTAAAAGTGGTGGATTCAAATTTGATTAGAAATTCGGATGAAATCATGAAGAGAATAGAAAAATGTAATGGAAAATAGTATGAAAGAAAAGAAACATGATGGATCTATGGAAGGAACTTAAAGTTGAAGTATGATAAAGATAGGGAGAAAATATTGTTGGAAAGAAGATTGACTGAATACTTAAAGAAGCTGATGAATATAGAGAATCGGGAAAAATTTATAATGACAACTACAGGTAATACGTAATAAGGGTGTTGAAGGTACATGAAGGTGTAAAGGTGACTGGAAATCTGAAGTTTGAGAACCATTGACTAGAGATAGGATGTTGAACGTGGAGAAACTGTAATTGACTGCATGCCTATCATATGCAACCTTGCTTTGAAGGATGGGAAGGTACCTGGAAACTGGACAGAGGTAACTGTTGTTCCAATCTACAGAGGATAATAAAACAAGAATGGTGGTGGTAATTACAAAAAAATAATAGTTTGATGAACATACTGGGAAAGGTGTATGGTAAAATTCTTACTAAAAGAGTTAAATATATTATAAAAAAAATTGTGATGTGGATCAGATCTTCAATATGAGAAAGATAATTGAAAAAATGTTACCAGAGATGAGAAAAGTATTTAGCACAATCACGTATGTCTAGATCAAGTTATGACAAGATATGATGAGGCAGCAATGTTGTGTTGAAGGCTATGTTGAGCTTGGTCTTGTTAGTAGATAGACTGAAAGCATGTTATAGAGATGGGAATGCATATGCCAAAGTAAAAAATAAAAGTAAATATGGATGGAAGTTTAATAAAATAAAACACAGTGTTGTGAGACCGTGATGTGTAGTGGTGGTATAGCTGCTCTTTCAGTTTGTTAACATTGTAAGAAAAAATGAAGCAATAATGGAGTTTAATATGTAAAGGTGATGCTAGAATGGAGAATGAATACAGCTCTATTTGTTGATATCAGTGTTGGCTCCAGAGAAGGGAAAGAATTTGCAAAACAAAAATGGTTGATTATTAGTATTAGTTGTAAGAGCCTGAAGGTGAATGTAAATGTGATCAAAAGTAATGTAATGCCAAAACATGCAATCATTGTATGGGGAAGGTTGGACTTAATAGTGACTGTCAGTAACCCACCATGTTGTTAGCATACTAATTGTTACTGTTTACAATACTAGGTTACATTATGGTGCCTTACTAGTTGTGTTAAGAATACTGGTTACATTATGGTGCCTTACTAGTTGTGTTAAGAATACTGGTTACATTATGGTGCCTTACTAGTTGTGTTAAGAATACTGGTTACATTATGGTGCCTTACTAATTGTGTTAAGAATACTGGTTACATTATGGTGCCTTACTAGTTGTGTTAAGAATACTGGTTACATTATGGTGCCTTACTAATTGTGTTAAGAATACTGGTTACATTATGGTGCCTTACTAGTTGTGTTAAGAATACTGGTTACATTGTGGTGCCTTACTAGTTGGGTTAAGAATACTGGTTACATTATGGTGCCTTACTAGTTATGTTAAGAATACTGGTTACATTATAGTGCCTTACTAGTTGGGTTAAGAATACTGGTTATCGTATGAACAAGTTAAGTGTTGTCTGCTCCTTACAGTAAGAACATGATTTTTGAGAACAGAACGAGTGAAATCATATATTTCCCTGATCCATACACCAAAACAGCTACATCTCAGAAGCAGTGTGGAATTGAGTGGAATAGTAATGGACGAAGTCAATAGACTTGTATAATTATTCTTGCTTTGATCTGTACAAGCTTGCAATCATGGAATGAGATAAGTGAGGAAATTGAGAAGGCTCTGCAGAACGCAGTGGTAGGATCACTGGTACATAAGGTAGAAGGAATGATATTAGGCATAGAGATAAAACATATTATGGAAGAGCATAATATTTCCATCATATATAAGTGAGACTTTGGCATGCATTAATATTCATAAGTACATCATCTAAATGGCGTGAGGTTTGTGTGGTGAGAAGAAAATTAAATGAAAGAGGTTTGTGGAGGTGGTAAAACACATCTAAAGGAAATAGAGAGGCTATCCAAGAGTATGGTAGATGATGAAGGCGAAAGAGATGACTCCTCCATAAAGTTGGGGAATAGAGTGTAAGAATAAAGCTACTTATGAATAATAAGGATGGTTGGTTGGAAGCTTTGCTAGATACAGATGGTAAGGATTATTATCTGACATGATTGGTGACAGGCAATGGACTTGAATTCAAATCATATGGTGAAGGTATTCAATACTATATAAGAGGCAGTGCTGTGCTAACATATAACATTGACTCAGGTTTGTACGCATCTCAGAAACTTTTGGGAAGTAATCTAACATATGCACTTTCAATAGACATACAGCTGTTTTTTGGTGAGCCATTCAAGAAGCGTACAACGGTGCTCTACGTTCATTATAACTTTTCAGTTGTTATAGATTTTTAACTTAATTGATAAAAAGTTTGTTGTGCAGAAATTGAGATATGGTTTGTTAAAATGGATCATCATTGTATCTAAGATTAAGGATATCTACAGATTCATGTTCTTATTACAAGACCTGTATATGCAGTACATTCATGGACAAAGACTTTGACAAGTGAAAATACATTTTCATCCTAAAACTGAGTACTGCATGGTATGTTCTCATAAACACATGAAACCTAACTGATTTTCTTTTTAGAGTTATAATAATGAGAAAGCAATGATTTCCTTCCCCAGGGTATGAGGTGACAGTCTTTGTGAGGGACCCAGCACGCCTTCCTGAGGAGCTTTCCTCCCAGGTGACAACCGAGGTTGGTGATGTCTTGGATTCCAATGCAGTGGATGATGCTGTCCAGGGTCAAGATAGTGTTGTCATTCTTCTCGGAACAAGGAATGACTTGAGTGAGTAAAACAGTTATGGTGATATCAAATGTTACAACTTGTGTTTGCAGGTGTGAACAGTATTGATGTGCTATAATAGTATTACCATGCAAATATATTTCTTTATTTTTTAATAACTATTTTTTATAAGGTCCAACAACAATGATGTCTGAGGGAACAAAGAATATTCTTGCTGCCATGAAGAAGCATGGAGTGAGGCGGGTTTCAGGTTGCCTTTCTGGTATGTTTTTTTATAGTATATATATTTTTTTTATTATTGTAATAATAGTTCTCCAGATATCATTAGTTATTTGTTCAAAACTGCTTTTCTGTATGAGTTATGTAAAATCATATAAAGTTTATAGTTATATACTCACTCATTTTAAGAAACTGTGAGGTATGGGAATCCATGTTATAAGGTCCATTTTTCTTCAGCTTTCAACTTCAGGGAGAAATCTGCAGTTCCAGAGAGATTTTATCCCATTCTTGAGGATCATGAAAGAATGTTGGAAGTACTAAAATCAAGTGACCTAGAGTGGATTGCAGTGTTACCTCCGCATATAACTGGTGAGGCTCAATTCTGTTCATACTTGTTAATGATTGCATCACTTAGTACAACAAGGTAATAATGTTTGTTGACAACTGTATCGTCTGTTGTAGAAGCCTATTCCCACCTGCCATTCATACCTTTGATGGCTCAAACAAGAACAAAGCTTGCTTCATAAGGTAACATGTAATGGGTTTTCCCTTCTGTGCTACCCGATGTGGGCTGTTATAGACACTTCATGATTAGAACATAAGAACATAAGAAATGAGGAGACTGCAAGAGGCCAGTTAATGACCTACACGAGGCAGTTCCTTGCCCCCCACCCTTGGAATAAGCCAATATTTAGCCATCCCACCTGTCATCCCTATCCATACTCTGATCCAACCGTCTTTTAAAGCTATCTATTGACTCAGCACTTACTATGTGTCTACCCAGCCTATTCCAATCGTTCACCACTCTGTTAGTGAACCAATATCTACCTATGTCTGTCCTGAATCTAAGTTTTTCTAGCTTGTACCCATTTCCACGTGTCCTATCCTGACTACTAAATTCTAAAACCTGATCAATGTTACCCTTATTAATTCCTTTTACCCATTTGAAAACCTCAATCAAATCCCCTCTTGCCCTCCTTCTCTCTAGGGAGTGGAGATTAAGACGTTTTAACCTATTTTTGTAGGGTAAATTTCTCAGCCCCTGAATCATCTTGGTCATTCTTCTCTGGACTGCCTCCAAGGAGCCTATATCTTTCCTATAATAAGGGGACCAAAACTGAGCTGCATAATCTAAGTGGGGTCTTACTAGTGCTAAATACAACCTCAGAATGACCTCAGAACTCCTATTTGTCACACACCTACTAATAAATCCCATTATCTTGTTGGCTCTATTTCTAGCTATAATACACTGTTCCCTGGGGCGCAAGTCACTGCTTATTTGAACTCCTAAGTCCCTCACACTATATGACTTTCCTAAGGTATTGTCATTTAATGTGTAGTCTACAGACCTATTACCTTTACCTACACTCATAATGCTACACTTGTTAACATTAAACTGCATCTGCCATTTCTCTGACCACTCGTACAGCCTATTTAAGTCATCCTGCAGCATCCTAGCATCATCTAAATTCTTTACCGGTCTTCCTATCTTTGTGTCATCGGCAAATTTACTGATATCACTGTTTATTCCTGTCTCTAAGTCATTTATATAGATTATGAATAACAATGGTCCTAGTACTGATCCTTGTGGTACCCCACTAGTGACATTACCCCATTCTGATTTCTTCCCATTAATCTGTACCCTCTGTTCCCTACTAGTAAGCCATCCCCTAATCCACTCTAGTAACTTCCCACCTATGCCATGAGACTTGACTTTACTTAACAGTCTCCTATGGGGTACTCTGTCAAAGGCTTTACTGAAGTCCAAATAAACTATATCATACTCGTCCCCCTCGTCCCCCTTATGATTGGTAGACTCTCTCTGTCATGTGTAAGAAGTGTGGAATAATACTTTGTATTTCTCTACCTAAAGTAAAAAAAAAAATTCTTCTATATATCTATATACCAGGCTGTTATCCCCCTAAAGGTGGGTAGACAAGACAAGGCACACATACACACACATTCACTCATACAGATAGAAAAGATATAATAATGAAAATAAAAGGAGAGGCTAGACATTTGAGAAGACATAAGAAAAAATTGCAATAAGGAATTTGATTGCATAATACAAAAAAGTACTTGTCATCGAAGGCTGATGTTGGTGCATTAACCTGTATGATTTTAATTTTATATCTGTTTGTTTAATTTGATTATTATATTTACAACCCACTCACTTACACTATAGAAATGTTCAATATTTCCTGCTAGTTCCTTGTTCACTAAGAAGCCAACATCGTATTCTTTCTTGTCTTTTTGACCTCTAGCAAAAAATCTGACCATTCTTCAGTTGTGTGAACTCTTCTCCAGTTCCTTGAACCTCACTTAGGCCAATGATATGCCATTTGATGCCTTCTAGTTCTTTGAATAATACTTTAAGACTACCTTCACTAGCTAGTGTCCTAACATTATAAGTACTACCAAGGTTAAAGTTCCAAAGGCAGTCTGTCCCAACCCAGAGATTCTTAGCGCCACCTGCTCTGGAACAGATCTGACTGCTGCCGTGGCAAGTTGCTGCATTGCTGCTGGGGACTGGGGGCCATGACATGAATATAATCCACCAGTGGATAAAGAGTTTCTGATGTAGATGCATCATAATATATATATATATATATATATATATATATATATATATATATATATATATATATATATGTATATATATATGTATATATATATATATATATATATATATATATATATATATATATATATATATTTATATATATATATATATATATATATATATATATATATATACATATATACATATATATATATATATATATATATATATATATACATATATACATATATACATATATATATATATATATATATATATATATATATATATATATATATATATATATATATATATATATATATTATATTTATATATATATATGTATATACATATATATATATATATATATATATATATATATATATATATATATATATGTATATACATATATATATATATATATATATATATATATATATATATATATATATATATACATATATATATATATATATATATATATATATATATATATATATATATATATATATACATATATATATACATATATATATATACATATATATATATACATATATATATATACATATATATATATACATATATATATATATATATATATATATATATATATATACATATATATATATATATATATTATATATATATATATATATATATATATATATATATATTTATATATATATGTATATACATATATATATATATATATATATATATATATATATATATATATATATATATATATATATATATATATATATATATATATATTGATGCATCTACATCAAAAACTCTTTATTCACTGGTGGATTGTAATGTAGTTTACTAATATCTGATAAAAGGATTAAAAATCTTATTGTATTGTCTATCTATCTATTTATATGCCAGACCATCATTCCCCCAAAGAGGGTAGACGAGGCAAGGCGTACACACACAGCCATGCATTCATAAACATGCACTCCTCTCAGAAGATACTGGTCTCCCCACTCTACTAAGTGGGGACCACTCATGCCGTGGGGTCAGAGATCACATCCACAAAAAAGCCCGACAGCAAAAGCTGGTTTATCCCTTCCACTTCATACACATGACACTTTACCTCCCACCACCCTGTTTGATCCATCGATCCCAACAGATCCATTGGAACCTCCTCCAGGGGCCTTCAAGACTGTATCACTCATGTATTCATCACTGCTTTTTATTCACTTCTATAATGCACTATCATCCTTCCTTGCTCCACAGACATTCCTCTTTCAAGCACCACTTTTTTTCACACTTTCCATGCTTCCCATTCATGACCTTCCTCTCAATCCCACACTACTTGCATCTGATCCTATTAGTCACTTCACCAACCGTTTCTCAGCCACTAGGCGGTGGCCTAGTGGCTAGCGTGAAAGTATATCAGCTCAGAGTCCTGAGTTTGAGTTCCGCAATGGGCTGGCCATTTTTCTTTTGGAAAAACCACCGAGTGGCCAAAGATCACCCACATGCTGCCATAACACTATCCTCGATGGAACTGCAAAGTTATATGCTCGAGGAGCTTCTGCAGGCAGCATGAGGATCTATACAAGAAACGAGGCATCACTTAAAAAATGTAACTTGCATTACTAACAGAAGGAGGCCGACCATTTGAGACCTCCATCAAACCTACTGGCACCACAGGTTCAAGACATTAGAAAAGAAAAAAAAAGAAAAAGAAATTGTCCACACCACCTGAACACAATTCTGCTCGACCAGCCAACAGTATTGTAACTCCAGTTCTCCTTCACATCTTATTTCTCACTCGGTCAATTCTCATTACTCGGACACATCAGCTCTGTTACGTTTAATCTCTCGTCTTCCACTACTGCCATATTCCATGTTTAAGCCCCATACAGTGCAGTGGGTACAACTACTCTTTCATACAACCTTCTTTTTACATTCATTCCAATTGCTTTACAACTATTTCCCATTCTTACACTTGGTCTACTATTCACATCAACTTTTCACTCCACTTCGCAGTATATATATATATATATATATATATATATATATATATATATATATATATATATATATATATATATATATATATATATATATTTATTTTACCTGTTGATTATATTGGCAAGCATAGATTATGCAGTAAAATAATCTCATTAGATGCCTCTGTATTTCATATATTTCAGTCATTTCTGTCCTTGGTGAAATCATCCTTTCCTTGGTGGTGGTGTACCCACAACTCCCCCTATAATAAGTACATAGAAATTAGATAATAGCAGATTGCCCAAAATAGTTATGATTGAAGTCATAACATTTTCAACATAAATGAATAATAAAAAAATCCATGTCACTCCTTTTCAGATGATGAAGCTGGAAGTGAGGTGGTGGTGGAGCACGGCACCAGTCCAGGCCCCAGAGTGTCCAAGCATGACCTGGGACACTTCATGGTATCTTGTTTGGCTTCAGATGAAAATCTTTACAAACTGTGTGGCATTTGCAACAAATCACAGTCATAATCATTATCGGTTGAAGAAGAAAAAAAGGTAGTAGTACATAGATTATTTGATGAAGATGTTGCACTAATCAACATGTAGTGTTCCAGTATGTTTCCATTTGTCACTAAGTGAACCAAATATGTGTGTGGAATATTTTACTTATTTCTGTATGTTCTAGAGTCTAGACAACACAGAACTAGAAATTAGATTCAAATTGACTGTTTAATGTATCTATATCAATGGTTAATTGTTATGTAAGTACCTTTGTGTTTGCATATAAAATAAACAAGTATATCATTTACCACAACTTCTCATAATTTTCATGCTTACAACTGGAGGACTGTTTGTTTAGTCTTCCCTTATTTATAATACTTACGACTGTAGGATTTGACTTGGTGGAAAAAGTGTGGAAGAGTTACTTTAAATGAATGAGAAAAGAAAGGGAAGCAATAGTGTTGAGCATGGGTGTAGAAGCAGGTGAAAGGCGTGTGTGCAGAAAGGAAATAAAAAAAGCAATAGACAAACTTAAGTGTGGTAAAGCTGCAGGTGTGGATGGAATAACTGCAGAAATGTTAATGTATGGAGGAGAAACAGTTTTGGAATGGATGTGTCTGATATGTGACCTTGCATAGAGACAGAAAGAAGTACCAGATGAATGGAAGAAGGCATTTATTGTGTCTACATAAAAGTAAAGGCAGTAAAGATGAGCATAATAATTAGTCAGTGGGATAAGTCTGTTTAGTTTGCAAGGAAAAGTGTATGGGAGAGTCTTGACAGAGATTGATTCAAGTAACTTAAGGGAAGGTTAGCGAAGAGCGGAGGATTTAGGAAAGGGAAAGACTGTGTGAATCATATATTTGCAATTGAAACTAGAGGAACACTCAGTAGAGCTCAAGTTCATCCACCACCGACACTGATTTTCGTGAATTTTTCCCGACATTAATAATAGAAATATGAATATTTTTCTTGGTAGAAAACTGTAGGGAAGAAGTTTTAGTGATTAAGGATGTACTAGTAGGATCAGTAAATGTTTTTTTGAGGGAAGTACGGGACGGTGGTTGTTTGGTGTAATAATACAGTGTGGGAGGGGAGCAAGGTTTGAAGTTGAAGGAGTAGAGGTTGGGGTGTCAGGGTTTAAACATTATTAATCACTGACACTGAAGGAATTACAAGAGGGGAGAGAGAATTGAAAGGTGAAGAAGCAAGAGATGGGGATGAAGAGAGGATAATAGCAGTGGAAGTGGTAATTGTGCTAGATGAAAGAACAAGAGGAGTGGGAGTGGAAGAGGCATGGGTGGAGGAAGGAGGATGGGATGTAATAGATAAAGGCTAGATGTTGTCCAAGGGATGTTGGTGGAGATGCGCTCGATGAGTGAGTTAATGGAAATAAAGTAAGCACCAGACATTGAAGGTCATATGGCGCTATGCTAAGCTAAAAGCCAGAGCAAAGAGATAACGGCAAGGCAAAATATGGGGATGGAAAGAACGATTAGTTATAGTGAAAATGTTAGATTAAATAGAGGATGTGGGTTTGGCAAAACCAGAATCATAATCGGATTAGAGCCATCAGTAAAAACAGCAATGCAACTGGTATGAGTAGAAAAGTGTTCAAGAAAAAGGGATCATATGATGTAAGTTAGTTTATCAGACTTGAAAGGACATAGATAGAGAGCAGACAGCGGAGGTCATTTTTATGTTAATGGAAATCTTTTAGAAGAATATCACGAGAGAATCCAGGAGACAAAGGATAGTCAAGAAGAGATTTGCTGATAGATGTGATTGAAAGGGTTGGAAGGAAAGAGGAGGAAGGGAGAGGGGAAGATAGTGGAGGGGGGTAGGGGAGTGGGGGGGTCACAGGGCGGGGGATGAACTTCTGCTGGAACACAGTGTTATTGGAAGTTTAATGTGATGAGCTAGAGGATGGCAAAGGAAGTGAGGCATCAATGAAAGGTTTTGCTATTAAGGCTTCAATATCAAAGATGGTTTCACTAAGCCCTAGGGGAAGGAGGAGAGAAAACAGTGGGAGTAAAGGTTTTCTTGGTAGAAGACTGTAGGGAAGAAGTTTTAGTGATTAAGAATGAAGTAGGATCAGTAGATGGTTTTGGAAGGGAAGAACAAGAGAGACACTTAATTGGTGTAAGAATACAGCGTGGAAGGGGAGCAAAGTTTGAAGTTGAAGGAGTAGAGGTTTAGTCACTGGCAGCGATAGAACTACAGAAGTGTTGATAGAAGTAGAATGTGAAGAAGCAAGAGATGGGGATGAAGAGAGGGTAATATTGCTAGGTGAAGGAACAAGAGGAGTGGAAGAGGTATGAGTGGAGGAAGGAAGATAGGATGTAGTAGATGGAAAGGTAGTGGTCCGAGGGGTGTTGGTAGAGATGCGCTGAGAGAGAGGAACCTGTTGGAAGCCACTGAGCAGGCTTCTTGTCTAGGCCATAATTGAATCGGAGGGCAGTAGGCAGCAACCTCTGATTCAAATTTGTAGACAGAACAGTCTCGGAAGAAGACATTATGTTCTTGAGTGCAATTTGCACAAATGTGTTTTGTTGAGGGACAGTTTGTATGGGTATGGCCAGGTGAGGCACAGAAGTGGCAATAGGCGGTGGATCTACAGTATTTTGCTGGATGTCCTCAAGCAGCTTTGGTACTGAGGTGGAGGAATGTAAGATTTATTAACTTGACAGAAGGCTCCACCTATGTATACACTGTTTGGAAGATCTTGTCCTTTGAATGTAAAGCAGGACACACGCCAACTGACACCCACTGGGTAGACTTCATGTGGTACGAGAACGGTACCAGTATGAGTTTTCAGTTTGGTATCAGGGGACACTGGGAAATGTTTCCCATCAAGGTGCTTGAGGGTAAGCATTGCTTCAGCTTGGGATTCTGTGTCAACAATGACTAGGCGAGATCTGTCAGGTTGTGTGTGGAAGGTTAGCCTTCCCACCTGTCTTTAAATGTATTTTTGAAATTGTAAAGTGTTTACCAAGTGGGGAGCATGAGCAGGGATATGAAAGTATTTGTTCCATCAGCGAGGACCAAAGAGGCTGAATAAAGGAAGGTGATTAGTGGTAATGGATGGGCGTGGGCGAGGGTGAGGGTGAGAGGAGGAGGGGACAGTCTGGGTTATAGAAGAGGGAGAGGTCACAATAGTTTTACTTTTTGGTGGTATATATGGTTCTAAGGTGGTTATAATAGAGGAAGATATAGAAGTAAAAGGAGGGGTTGGTGTTGGTGTTAGGGGAACAGGTACACAAGGTGAGGGAGTTGAAAAGTGGATGGTTAGGGGAGTTTACAGAGCCGAAGTCGGAGGACTTTCCTTGTCAAAGCCAGGGAAGTCTTAGGGATGTAATTTTTGAGGTGCATTCCCCAATGTACTTGTTAATTTAGAATTTTCATAACTGACCATGGTGAGCTGAATGAAAGTGGGGGATGTAATTGGTCTGCTCCCTATAATCCCCATGGAGAGTAAGGGTAAATGAAAAAGGGAGGGTATACTGTGCCCATGGCACCCTCAGGCCATTCATGACTGAACTTGAAGTTAGCCTTTTATCCTCTCAGCACAGCTCTTACACTTGAAAAGAAGGGGATAGTGGAAGGTTAGGAAGAAAAGACAGATAAAACAAGGAAAAAAGAAAAAGGACAAACAAAAATTGGTTGGACCAGAGACTGAAGTCCGTGGTATCACTTCAATGGGCCACAATCCTTGGTCCCGAAGCCCCTCCACAGCAACAATGGGCTTGGCAACAGAGGGAGCAATAGTCCTGATTTAAACCATTGAAAATATCTGGGCTTGATGAAATGCCGTCTACGGGGTAGCGACACCTCCAGTGCCCAAGCTTGTCGCCCAGCTCAAGGACATTGGGCAAACCTGGAACCCTTGCTTCTCCAGAACCTGGCAATATCTGCACCCAAGCATCTCCAGAGCTGCGTGAAGAAGGGCAACCCAGCAACATACTAGATGTAGGGTAGGTAGACCATGAATATTTTTTATTGATTTTTTCTGTAGGCGCACGCTGTTGCGAAGCGAAAAATTGGTCACACCAACATCAATAGCACTAACTGTATATACAGTGGTACCTCGGTATACATCCTTAATCCGTTCCAGATCCCTGGACTTATACCAAAAAGGACGTATACCAAACAAATTTTTCCCATAAGAAATAAAAGGAAAATGATTACCATATTTGATGGCATATAAGACGCACCCCCAATTTAGCAGGGCATATTCAGGGAAAAAAAGTTTTTAGTGTATTAGTATATTTCAGCATAGTTCTTTTATGGCAAGCTATCACTACATTACAAAAAATTGCAATACAAGCCAAAGCACCTTAAGTATAGCAGAAAATATTATTAAGCTGGTATGCATTCATAATACACAAACTGACAATTTAGCGGTTTCCCACAAGTGCCAATAGATAGCGCTCAGCCACCAAACTCGCCCAGGTGTTTACTATTTGAACAGCTGGTATACCGTAAGTACCGTAATTCTTTACGATATTTCCTTTCAGAACGGATAGTAATAATGTAAGAAAATAATTCACAATAATAATGTTTCAGTAAGTACTGGTAATATTATTAATGGAGCCAGGCTACTGTAGGTAGAAATGACCATCTGGGGTAAAATCAGCCTCCTGTAGTGAGCGTCGGAGGCCTTGCCTTCACATATAAGATGCAGGGGTGATTTTGGGAGCCTTTTTTGGGGAAAAAAAGTGCAACTTATATGCCGTCAAATACAGTAATCTTTTCCCATAAAAAAAATTATATTGTTATTGGTATACAGTACATGTATTATACATTGATGGGGTTGTATACATTGATTTTAAACACTCCTAAATACTAAAATCCGTACTGTGCATAAATTGAATACAGTACAGTACAAAAGAAATTAGATGAAATACTGTAAATGAAAATTTAAACTCACTTTACCTTGCTGAGAAGTAGAGTGCCTACTAGGATGGTGCTGAGAAGGGAGGAGGAGGAGGAGATGTTATTGTTATTGTTTGGAAGGAGAGTCCGCTTCCAATAAAACTTTGGGAATCTTTGTTTGGTAAGCAATTTCACCCCTTCACAACGTTAGCCGATTTTATAACGTCTTTGTTTTTCACAATTGTAGATACCGTTGTTCTGGGCATACGGTATGCATCAGCCAAGTCCCGGATACACATGCCACCTTCATATTTTCCAACAATCTCTTTTTTTCACCTCTATGGTGATCCTAACCATTTTCTTTGTTGCTTGGCTCTTCTCATTAGCTTTCTTAGAACTCATGATTAATGAATTTACTAAAAATTTATGCAAAAAAACAAAATCATGTGAAAATTAACTGAATTATAGCGATGGTTGTTCACTTAATGGAAGGAACTGGTGTACTGTCGTCTGACGCTCGCGCGTGTCGTATTCCAAAAAAAGATCGTATACCAAACAAAATTTGTTGAGTCCAAACAGGTCGTATATCAAGTTGGACTTATTCCAAAGCGGACGTATACCGAGGTTCCACTATATATATATATATATATATATATATATATATATATATATATATATATATATATATATATATATCAACACCAATGTTGATAAAAAAGCTGAATGTACTAGAATGTGACCCAAAGTCCAAATTAGTTTGTTACGACTGAGACAGAATACCCTTTGTTGCACAGTATGTTGGATATTCTATAGGTGGCAAAGTGTGCAAAGATCCAGGTCAACCCTTTCTATCTAGACCATTGGGGAAAAATTTATCTCCCATGGTCCCGATATTATTGTTTGGCTGGAGGTGTACCTCTCTTATAGTGAGGTGTAGCTCTTTCTAGCTCTCTCTTGTATAGCGTTAGCTTGAATACCAAACATTAGGCTTTTTCCATGGTCCTTGCAAATAACCACAACTGCGAAAGTAGAATCTGCAAAAGTTGGGTGTTAACTGTAGAATGGACAAGGGTGGAGGGTTAGAAACTTCTCTATTTCTTTGGAACAAGAGAAAAGCAGAAAGGACCTTTTATATATTTTTATTGAAATTCTTTCTGCACGTGGTAGACACCCTCCCCCTCTAAAAAAAATTTAAATAAAAAATAAATAAACAAAATTCAATTAATATAAAATATCATTTCATCCATATACCAGGCTGTTATCCCCCTATAGGGAGGTAGCCAAGACAAGGCACGCCAGGGTTCATGGAGACATTACTCTCCCCTCCGCACCTGTGCCTTGTCTTTTTGTAGGAGAGTATACAGAGGAGGGGCTTCCCAGACCCCTCACTCCGTCCCTTTTTGTCGCCTTTTACGAACCACAGGGATTACGGTGGTAGAATTCTTGTAGCCCCAACCACAGGGCGAAATAAAAAAATTTGCTTAAAAAAAATAAATAAATAAAAAATCACAGCATTGCTCAAGACATATCTTGTTGTGAAAATGGTGGCGAACAAAGCTAACATAACGTGGCTAACAACTTTGTATGTTAAATAACTTTTATTGTGCCAAGCATCTATTACCCCAAATTAAACCATTTCCTTCACACAAATACTACTCCAAACTGAGTTAACATATAATATAAACTTTGCAGTCTGTTTTTTTATGTTGGCCAAAATGCACCGAGTAGGCTCTGCACCCCTTCCAAATGATTGGTGTAATACAGTGATTCCCAAATAGGGGTATATGATCCCACTGGGGGTAATTTTGCATTCAGCGGGGGTAATGACAGCTTTTAGGAAAGTTTAGGTGAAAGGAAAAAATATTAAATACACAAATATTTAGATGTATCATTATGAACAGTCATTTAAATCTCCGCAAAGCTCCAGTACCACTAACCGGCAATCCATCACCTCAGAGAAGGGAGAGGTGGGTAATGGGGTGGCGTGGAGACTTGTTGCTGAGCATGATTTTGGAATAATTTGGGTAATGGTCAAAAGTGATTGGGAACCGCTGGTGTAATGGAACATGTTCCTACATTTGCATAATTTGTATTAAATAAATAAGATTGAGAATATCTAAATAGTTATATATATTTTTTCAAACAAAATGAACCATTATTTGTTATTTAAAAATACTAAGCAGAAAAATTATTTATATTAAGAGCTCGAGTATTATTTACACAATGTGGAGATTCAAGAAAGATTAAGTAAGCAGATTGAATTTAGATTTATTTCATGATTTCCTATTTTATTTACTAACCTAAATATAAGGAAGAGACACAAAATTATATTTTCTGCCATCACTTTATACAGGGATACACTTACTACTGCATTTAGAATATTTTAGTCATTGTTTACATACTGCGGAGGAAGAACACAATTACTAAAATACTTTAAATGCAGTATTAAGTGTATCCTTGTATAAAAGGACTAGAAAATAAAATGTTATGATTGTTCCTTATATTTAGGTGATATAATAAATAATTAAATAAATCTGAATTTATTGTGCTCATACAATTTATCTTGAATGTACAAGTTCACTTCAACGTAAATAATACTTAAGTTCTTAACATCATATTTTGGATAGTAACGTTAAATAATAAATAATGGTACATTTTTGTAAAAAAAATATAAAACATTAAATAATCCCGATCACATACATTTAATACAAATCATGTAAATTTAAGGACACGTTCCATTCGACCAATCAGGTGGAAGGGGGCGGAGTCTATTCAATGCAGGTTGAGGAGGAAAAAGAATTTTAGAAAATAAAAAATAAGTACTCAGATTGATGCATTCCATTCTTGCCTAATACACAATACTATTAGTTTTATCCTCTATTCATCATATAATTAAAATGTCTCCACATTTATTCATTCATGGTTCAGCCAAGAAGTTTTCCTTTGTTACTCATTCAACAAAACATCAATGCACTTATGAATCCTCACAATTTTAAACTATGTTTTAACTGAAAACTTCATTAACATAAGGTTATTTTTAATTGATTTCCTCAGACACCCACATGTAGCTCAGTGGTTACTCAACTGCAATTCTAGACTCATCTGCACAATTTGTTAATGAAGCTTCAGGTTAATAACAGAGCATACACTATATTTTTTTTATTGTAGTCTACGTGACACAAGATGCAGAAACCTACAACACAGGTAAAATTTCTTCAGATGGATGCACAAAAACCAAAATGTCCACCTTTTCCTGAATATACTGACATAAATTATGCTGGGTAAATTTTATGTGCTATTTAAGTTTGTTGAATACTCAAATATAACTTTTGCTACCATAAGCTGATGATTTGCCACTATATAAAAAAAAACTCTAAAAGCTGTATTTGATAAATTTTCAAACTCCAACTAACAAGCTACAGGTAAAATTACAAGCAACATATGTATTATGTTGTTTCTGCATGATTTTTTGGTAATGCTTTGTAATACTGCCAACTTTCATTTTTTAGTCATGAGTAACAACTTCTAAAACAAGCATTTCTTTGCAATCTGCAGATGCTATTAACACACAAATAAATGCCTAATATACATCCTCTTGAGAACTTTGTTCTGTTTTATAACATGTTCTGGAGAGATACTGAGGTAATCTCATCGTGGTCATGGGGACTAGTTGTAGTAACATTAACAGGATAGGAAATGGAAATGCCTTCAAACTTATCCTACTTTAAAAACAAATTACATACATTTGTGGCAGGGGAAACTTTTACTGAAGGAAAAACCTCAGTACACAAATATTTAAAATTTACCTGTAAAATGTAACTACACGCAATTGAGGTAACATTGCTATTTTATTCTATATTATTAGGCCTTTCATAATACTCCATCAACAAAATTACATAATGAATAACTATAATCATCAGTGCTTTGTATGTCAGCATATGCATGCAATTTACAGGTAGAATTAAATTTATCAATGTTCATTTACTTATGCGCACGTATATGTATATTACATATATATGTGTGTGTATGCGTGTTTGTGTGTGTGTGTGTGTGTGTGTGTGTGTGTGTGTGTGTGTATATGTATATATATATATATATATATATATATATGTATATATATATATATATATATATATATATATATATATATATATATATATATATGTGTGTATACTATATATATATATATATATATATATATATATATATATATATATATATATATATCCCTAGTGTCATACATCTACCTACTTATTGGGATAAAAAAATACTTTTTGAAAGTTTGACATTGACAAACAAGAACTTTGCATGGTCTCAAAATTCAAATAAATTTTCATGAGCAACACTAATGCCCATTCACTTTAAATTTGGCATGTATTCCCTAACACACTCGCAATAGAAGAAAGTTACAAAAATAAGCATCACAATTTTGTCATTTCAATAATGCATCAGCATTTAACCTAACACAACTATCAAATATTTTCATATATCTACTGAATTTCATCAACAAAATTCAACTCTAAATTATGACAACGTACCTTAAAATACTTTCACACTTAACAACACCAGCACCAAGAATGGTTTTACTTGCTCTCTTTGTCTGTGTCCATCTTGGATTCCTCCCCATCTTCTTTCTTGTCCTTTTTCCCATCACCACCTAAAACAAAAGAAGCTCCAAATAGACTAACACACAACCAAAAGAATTTCATATTCTTTGTAAAGCTGGAAGCTTTTGTCAAGGAGAGAGAGAGAGAGAGAGAGAGAGAGAGAGAGAGAGAGAGAGAGAGAGAGAGAGAGAGAGAGAGAGAGAGAGAGAGAGGGGGGGGGCGGGTGGCGGAAGGTGGCAGAGGAGGAGGCGAGGGAGCTTGTATTGAACACTCACGAATTATGGCATGCCTTGGGATCTTCATGTAAATGTACCCTATACCAAAATCTAAACCAAAGTACACAAATGTCATCCAATTCCCTTCATCACAACCTAACTTTTCTATTGATCGCCATGTAATCTAACGGGAGTCAGGCTAAAATGTGGGACTTGTATAATCACTTATTTCCTAATATCACTCATGTCGTGGTTAGGAATGCACTAAACATCAGCTTGACATATGATTCCTGTTTCTGGATACATTTTACCAAGGAGTCAAGTAAAATAGTTTCTAGAGGCCATAAAAGCACACTAAGTCTAACAGCATTCATTATAAATAGTATCTCCCACCATCAAAGATCCACCCCATTTTGATCTGCTACTATTTGCTACAGAACATGTTTACCATATACTACTCTAACAGCACCATATCATAATATATATATATTATATATATATATATATATATATATATATATTATATATATACCATATAATACACAAGTATACAATACTGTAAGCGGCATCATATGGAAAGTGATTTGTTGGTGCTGTAGGTTTGTTTACCAATAGTGACTAGCGGCCAATGACCAAGACCAAGGAGTGTGGCTCAACCTCATATTACTACTGTAATGGACAGTATGTAATATGTACGTGCAATGTTTTTTTGTTTTTTAAGTTATATCTATTTATATACCAGGCTATTATTCCCTAAAAGAGGAATAGCCAAGAAAAGGCATGCAAAGACACATGCACACATCATATACACTCCTCTCACTTAGCCCAGAGGCTCCCATAGGAGAAGAGAAGTACATCTCGCCCAAACACTGCGTCAGGTCAGTCACATAATGGGGACAAGAGTAGGGGTCGCATCCACAACTTAATCCTAAGATTTACCCCTGCCGCTTCCTATTTAACTCATGCCTTCTCCCTCCCCGTATCTGATATGATGCAAGGGTCACAACAGAAGCAAAAGAACATCCTCCAAGGGTCATCAAGGCCACCTCATTAATCATGCATTCACCACTGCTCTCCATTCACTCCTATCACACACACAATCATCCTTCCTTAATCCACAGACATTCCTCTTTCATTCAATGCTCTTTACACACTGTCCATCCATCCCATTCATGGCCTTCCTCTGAACCTAACACTTCTTATATCGGATCCAACTATTCTCTTCACCAACTGGTCCTCCTCCATTCTCTCCATGTGTCCAAACCACCTCAACACACACTACTCTGCTCAACCAGCCTCTCATAACACCAGCTCTCCTTCACACCTCCTCATTTCTCACTCCTCGGTCCATACATGATACTCCACACACACCTCATCTCTATTACATTCAATCTCTGCTACTGTCATACTTCATGTTTCAACAGCTATGCCTTCATACAATCTTCTCTTTACATTGATCCCCATCGCTATACAACTAAACCCCTTCATTCCTCCTAATACCATTCCTACATGATTGATCCTTGATGTCACTTGTCTCTATTCCTCCATCTACTGTAATCTTGGATGCTAAATATTTAAGCCATTCCACCTCCTCAAGCAATTTATCATTCAATGTAACATTCACCCTCCTACCACCAACCCCTCTTGTGCAATTCATGACTTTTACTCTTATTCTCATTCACTCTCAAATTCCTCCCCCTACACACTTGTCCAAATTCCTCCACCAATTGACAGAATTAACTAACAAGTAAGTATACACAACCACAAAAAGGCTATACAATTACTATACTTTTGAATTTAAGGAAACACTATCGGCAGCTATTTGCATGACTCTAACTCTAACTCCAAACTCTAACTACCATTCACACATTGCATCATATAATGACCAAGAAGAGAAATTAAAGTTAGATTAATAGCTAATTAATAAACAACACAAGAAATACTTAAATAGTGAGTAATCAATTTTCAAAGGAGGTTGATTACCACCAGGTGGGACTTGCAAGGTACACAGCAGACAGGAATAAACTGCTAACCTATAACAAAAAAAGTGTCAATGCCTACCGTCCAACTCACCCTCGGAGTCATTTCCCTCGCCAGTTGAATTGTCACGTCTCCTCTTGCGAGTGAAACGTCCCCCTCGCTGGAATTTAGGTGGCGGGATTGGGTCCATTCCAAGCACTTTGTGTATTTGGCGGAATGCAATCAGCCTCAGGGCATGCTGGAGAAAGAACAAATTATGAATTTTGGATACAAAAAATAAGGCAATGCAATGTTCATTTTATCCAATGCTACTAAGCAGCCCAATTTTGAAATAATAGTATTCCCAGTGTAGACACGCCTTGTGTGTGAGTCTGTGTGTGTGTGTGTGTGTGTGAACACATGATCTTACTTGTGCAGATGCTGTGATATCCTCTCGCTCTTGAGCAGAAAGTGGAGAAGCAGCATCAATGGGATCCTTCTCACATGGATCAAGAAGACCTGGAGAGCCCGGTAATAGCAACCCTGAAGCCAAGGCCTCAAACACCCTTCTCAAAGCATCTCCAGGACTCAAGTGTTGCCCAGCAGAGGCAATTACTTTCTCACACATAAGTTCCATGGCCTGCAAATACACATAATTTATGACTTTTGAAAGGTATTTAGGTATTTTTCTTTCAGTGGTTATATTCCATTAATGAATCTGGTAAGGAAGTTACACTAAGACACATTAACACTCACCCAACTGTTCAAGGGACCCCAGGTTGGCAGGCGCTGACACAGATCACGGAGAATTCTGATCACCATCACACAGCTCTGGAGACCATTTGCTCTAGCCTGAAATAAGTACTATGTATAAATATAGAATATATAACTCAAGAGTGCTGGATGGTCCAAGATGGGCAGTAGTTGTTGATCTTTTTTTATTTCTTAGCTAAATATATCAATATTACATCTACGGTATTTGAGGTATTTTGGTCAAATCATAATTTTAAAACATCAACTTTCATTTACAAATGCAAAACATTTTTCTTTGCTATACAATGGCCTAAACATGTTCACTTCAAAAATGGATCACTAGAGTATGTATATTGCCCATCTTGTACTAACAAGTGCATAGAGATGAAACAGGTCCGTCACTGTATACTCCTTTCACTCCATGCACCCACAACAGCCAGCACATATTAACCTTAACAAATAGGTTGAACCAGGTCTTGTATGAACTCTGCTTGGAAGCTCCACAAACAAAAACTCCACTGCTGTTATACTGAGAGCAAACTACTAAGGCGCAAGACACACCATTACTGGAATAAAATACAGCCCCTTTCCATAACAAAGCAGAGTCCTCCTTTACTTTCCAGCCTCATGCTTATTCTTGCAGGCTAAGCCCACAAAGGGACACCTCCATGATTGGATGAGGGAAGCTGCTGTGAGGAAGCAGTCTGGGCAATAGGGAAAGGTATAGGAAGTGCCAAGGAAGGGAAGCATTGGTCCTCTTCCTCATAGTGAGGGAAGAAGCACAATGCAGGTGGTCATTACTACCTCACTGCACAACAACCAATCAGGGAGTCATTTGGGGGCATTTATTATTTCTTCCTAGCTAAATTGATTGTGAACTTTGAAGAAGAAGAAAAAAAATACAAAAGACTAAAATAAAAGTCATCATGGTATGAATGAATTGCAGGTTTTTTCCTTCATTGTCCAAAACCCTACGAACTGGCAGCTGTTGAGAAGCTTAGTACACTCTGAAAATAAGCATGAAAAGGACAGACTCAGCAAGTGACACAATAACAATTACTAGTGACAGCACAGTGCCACAGTGATGAAGATCTTAGTGAAGTACCTTGCTAAACTTCCGTTCATGCTGATTTCCAAAATGTGCAGTAATCATGTTCAGGTGGCAGTTAGTAAAGGTTGCACAACAAAGGAAAAAACCTGATATGACCTAGTCTATCCTGACACAATGTCTAACCCATCCCACCCACACATCTCCATAAGGCTGAAAAGTTTGAGGGAGGCCAGGCCAGCCTGCTCCCTCTTGAGTGTTAAACAACAGGAAGGAACAGCCTGTCTTGGTCCACCCTCAGATGAATGGGTAGCAAACCTGGAACCACTTGGCATGTCTGAGGGCGGCAAGCGCGTCCAGACATTTCTGCTTGTCGAGCACATCTGGAGGATCCTTGACGGCGGTCACCTGGGAGTCTAAAATACAACAACACAGCGTCCGTCACACACCCGCGCCACGCCCACCCACCCGCCTTCACCTCACACCACTCACCACCTCTGCCTCTGCCTCTGCCTGCAGTGTGGACATCACAGCAACCAAGCACTATGATAGTATAGGCATAAGGTAAACAGGATGCTAGGCAGTCTAGAACTGAGTTCTTGTGCATTGTAATTGACATTACAAATGATATATAAATGAAATTTGTCAAAATATTATAACTGGATTACAGTTTGGATATGAAATTTTTCACAGCTAAGACTGCACTAGTCTGTCTCAAGTGGTAGTGGAGATTGGGTCAGGTGTGGGCATTGGGCAACTCTTCCCCTCTGCAGTACAAGAGAGCCACATGCCTGGTCTCAAGGGACAGACTGTACTGAAAAGTATGATACAAGTTTAGATTGAGGTCAAAAGTGACTGCAAAGGAGCTTAATTCTCTTGTCTAGTGTCTGCTTATATGGCCCTTCTTTCCACTTCATTTATTAATGACCATCAAGACAGAGAGGGGAAAGTTCTTTCTTTGAACCAGGGGCCAGCAATGGTCAATTTATATGCAGAAACACTTGATGTTTGTTCACAAACAGGGCCTACTTGCATGTGCTGTTTCCATAATATTGCTTTCACTGTGTCCCCTGGTCTCCTTGTTAAGCAGTATAAGAGGCCAGTCTTGGTAGCATTTTCATCACAAAATTTTTTAAGTAGACTTTTCTGTTTCATGTGCATAGCATATCATGTGATGAAAATCTTGACTTCCCCTAATTAGAAAAGTCTTTCAATGGATTCTGAGAGATATTCTGTTAGGATAAATTAATATCAAGAAAGAAAGGAATTTATAAAAATTTGTAAAGGAAGAAGTAATGCCAAAGAAGTAATCAAATTAAGAAAGGACATCAAAAAACAAAAATACACAAGACAGAATAGTATACTCAATCCATATAAAAGACTTCCTTCTTAACCTGTCACTGAAGAAAACCAGGCTAGTATTGAGCCTGTTTGTGTTACCTCCATCATGCAGCAGCTGTTCCCTCATGATGGGCGAGGTGAGGGTCACATTCACACAAATCCGCTGTTCCCCAATATTCTGTACCACAAGTGCCGCCTCTTCCACCACTCTCTGGATGTCATATTTGTCTTCTGGAGCAACCACCTTCAATGTAAAGTGAAAAAATTGTCTACCAAGCCCAGATATATGTTGTGAAACTGCTGACTCACTAAAATAGGTCTAGATTTGATAAATACTGCCTAGAAAATAAATGTAATACTCAACTATTACATTACAATTTGAAAAGTTTCACCCGTGAAAACTTCAAGCTTAACTCTAAACAGAATGTTATCCTTGAAAGTAAAACAAATCATGGCCAAAGTTACAGCCATTCCTCACCCTAAGTTGGATTATATCTAATGCGTTTTTGAGCTAATCTATTCCAAGGACCTTGAAATAAACAAGAAGAATTGCTTCCTTTGAACTCTATAAGTCACAGCCAAAAATATTGCCATTGGTCTTAAAAAGAAATTTTTTTTTTTTTTTTTTTTTTTTTTTGGCTGACCACTTCCCTTGAGCATTCTATATAAATCCTGTAGCTTCTCTGTACTAACCCCAAGAGGTGCATCCTTTACATACATTGACACTTGCCACTCATTGTGATACACCATTGTTACCTCACTCCAGCTTGAAACTCATCACTCCACCCATGAGGATGGAGTGAGTGATGCCAATCAACTTCATGGATGGAGTGATGAGTTTAATTAGCCAGGGTTAGGCAAAAAAGGCCACTAAACCACCAAAGTATCATAATAAAATATCTTAACTTCTTACTAATATCATCCATCATATACATGAGATTATAAATTAAAAAATAGTAAATAATAAAATAAATAAATCAACAAAATTAGCAGTTATGTTTCCAACTAGGAGAAAGAACCTCACACGTGACATTAAGACACACATTACTCTTATAAAGCAACTGGTGCTTCTGGTAATAAAGTGACTGAAAATGTAATATTAAATAACACTATATTAGAATCTTACCATTTATAATACTTTCTTTCTGAGAACTATATGGATAATCAATGAGGGTGATTTCTGTTAAGAAAAAAAACTCCTAAAAGTTTCATGATTGGAAGGAGAATCATTATGAAATTCATACACTCTGTGTTACTATTCCTACACTTGATGCAGATCCTTTAGACTCACAGCCAGTTGTTTAGGAAGGTTATCAGCAACTCTGTCTAAAAGTGTTCTGGTTGGTTTATCTCCACATAACACTACAAGCTGCACACTGGTGTCTCCTCTCAACAGAAGACCCTTCGCCAAAATGCCCACTCGCATTACACCCTTCAGCATTCGAGGTGGACCATCTTCCTTTTTCTCTCTGGTGGGGGAAAAAATAATAACAGTAAGACAGGATCAATGGCATTATATTCATATCTGACATCATACTCTTTTCTGATGAGCAAGTGATGGCGAGGTCAGGACTAAAATGTATTTAAGGTGCCATGCCCATTAATAAGTCACATACTGTATTTCTTTGTTTAAGACTGATTTTTCCCAAAATTTGAAGTAAAATAGTAGTAGTCTTATAGAAATGTATTACACATGGTATGGCCGAGTGGTTTAACAGACAACCCAGTGGCACCAACACCAAAGATCCATTTTAATCTTTGCCATGCAGAAAGGAGATAACTTTCCTTCTTTGGTGTGTAGGCCCAGTCACACCTAACACCTAAAATAGTGCCGGGCATCAGCTGGACTAGCCATTCAATTCAGTTCAATTCCTGGGCAGAGTGAGGAGATATGGAACTCTCCTTCACCCATGCTATACTATTGACAGAAACTTTACACACCTTTTACCAGTCTGCCACCTTACCCATACAATCGTAGGACATTCCATAAGCCTTCCCTATCAATTCTGTCATATGCCTTTTCTAAGTCCATAGAAGCCCAAAATACGTCTTTTTCCTATTGCCCAAAACTGTTCACACACCTGTCTCAGTTCCGCCTTCTAAAGCTCCTCACATATACACCTATATCCTCTCTGATCCTCTTTATCACTAACCTACCATAGACCTTACCAACTGTTACCTTCCATTCATATCTCCAATTAACACTATCCTACTCCCTCTTCCAATCTCCATCAGATGCTCAGTCACATCACTCCAGAACTTCATCTCCTCTCTCCCCTTTCCACTCCTCTAACACTTATCACATAATTACTTTCTCCTATCCTCTCAACATGCCCACATCACTTCAGTCTACCACTTCTCATCACCAGACTAATACACTCAACTTACATCCTCTCCCTCAGTTCGCATTTTAAACAAAACATATGTATAATCTCTTGATATCATAATTTGAAAATGCTCACCCATCTTTCTTATCATCTTCTCCTTTATTTTCTTCTTCTTTTTTAGTCTTGGGTTTGATCTGCTGCTCTTTAGGGGCGTCTACCTCTGCCAGGTAGTCTGAGACCATTTTCAGAGCCTTCTCAGTATTGGACACAATCTTCTGGATGGCACCCAGCTCCTCCTCTTTAGGATAAATTTCTGCATGCTTAGCCAGGACATGACGGTCATCACTGGAGTCTGGCCTACGCATTGGCTGTAACAAAGTACTTCCATTAACATGTGCACCACTTCAGCCAAAATAAATACCATCAATCTATATACCAGTTAAAGGAGGGTAGCTCTATTTCCAAACCTGTGACTGAAATATATATGAAACACAACACCTACCATCATGGGTGGCATTCCAGGCATGAAGGGTGGACGTGGCATCCCTGGGGGCATCATGGGTGGTGGCCCCGGAGGACCTCTGGGATAGCGTCGGCACCAATCCAAATACTCACACTCCTCCTCGTACCGCCTTCGCTCCTCCCAATACCAACGTTCTTCCTCCTCCAAGAGCCGTTCTTCTTCCCGCCGTCGCCACATTTCCTCACGTAGCTGGGGCAGATTTGACTATTTACAAGTGAGGCCTCGGCTCAACTCTATAGGCGTGCACTTATGTACTAGAACACATGCCATTAACTCCATCTAGTGTGGAAATCTACATGCCTTCACTAATTCACAACAATAAGACTTACTCTAATCAGTATCCACTTCTCTTTAATATCAAATAACAGAACACAACTGCAGAACCGTAGAAATAAATCAACAAACTGCAGAACTTTGTATAACATAATGAACAAGACATCAGAAGTATTTCCTTGTACAAATTACTGTACTAAAGTCGTTCTAAAAAGTAGAGATCTGGGTCTATCTAGCAACGTCATAAAGCAATGTTGTCAAGTGTTGTGGTATATGTATAAAATCATTGTTATAATCCTAAAAAATTAAACTGTCATAACACTATATAACCTTTTTAGAGAATTCAATCCATGAAGATCAATTTAGAAGTAGTAAATAAGTGATACATCAGATATTTAGTGTTGGGACACCGGTCAGGGTATTCCCCACTGGAATCACACCTAAACGATCACTACATATTAGAAGGACTATAGCACACATGAAGTGAAACACAACCCCATCACATTATTTCTTATCACCATATACCTGTTTCACACACTGATGTGGTTAGTCATGGATCAGAGTCATGTGCAACAGCTGACTATTTTCAAGGAACAGGTAGAAAATTCAATGATTATCAATCTATTCTATCTAAAGTATCAACGCTTCATACCCTGCAGGAATGTCCTACAAGGGGATGGCCACAGCAGAAGAGCCTCCACCTCTCCCTATCCACACACTCCATCCTTGCTAATTCAATCCCTCCCCCCCTCTATCAGCAACTCTTTCACCCTATCCTAACATCATCCAGCTGTCCTTCTCCTGGGATCTTCAGTTTCACTCACATACACTTTCTTAACAAACTTTTCACTCCTCTTCTTTTTCTCCATATGACCAAACCACCTCAACGTATTTCTTTTCATCCATTCCACAACATCACATTTCACTTCATTTTTCATACACCCTTTCATTGCTCTCACCCTCCCATCTTGTCACACCACATGCTCCTCTCAGATAACTCATTTCCACACCACACACTCTTGATTGCTGTGCCCTATTCCATGTCCAAGTCTCTAACCCATATGTCAGTGTTGGCAGGAGAATACTGTTCCTTAACCCTCTCTTCATCTCCATGGACACATTCCTTTCTCTCATAATCCTTGCAAGTGATCCTATGACACACCTGCCTAAAGCCCTCTCTTATTTCTCCTTCCATATCTCCATATTTGCAGAGCACTGTTCCCAAATCTTTAACTCTTTCACTTCCTACCTTTTCTTCTCTCCTAAGGCAAACACTGATAATTAGTTAGAATTCATGTCAAAGATAAATGACAATAACCTGCATCAGCTTAAGGCCAATAGCTCCCACCAGGTGGTTAAGTTGATCCAGCCTTGAGTCAGTATCATGAGGTCACCACACACACACACACACACCCATCACCTATTCCACCGTCTCACCTGTTGCCGACGAAGTTTTTCTTCTTGAAGCTTGCGCTGACGAAGGGATGGCTTCACCTCCACCACAAGTTCAGGATTAACCTTCTTTTTGTACTGAAGACGGTGCCTACGACCCTTCATGTGCATCTCCTTAGCATTGGGGTCATTGAAGCGGCACTCGCATAACTTACAGTTGAAGCTGATTACTTTCCCTGAAAGAAAAAAATTAATGTATTACATAGATAAATTTATTTCATAAATAAAAAGGAAAAAGCTGCTTGAGGAGCAAGTATTTAGGGTCGCATACTAATGTGGATAGAGGAATAGATGTAGAGGTGAGATCTAGCATGAAAGAAGTAAGGATGGTATGGGGAGGAATAAGTAGGAGTTTTGATGTAGGTTGTTTGAAATAAACACAAAGAGAAGGTTGTATGGAGTACTACTGCATTATATGGGGAGGAAACATGGAATAGGAAAGAAGCAGAGAGAAAACAATTGAATGTAATGGAGATGAGCTGTTTATAGAGTATGTGTGGTATAATATGAATGGATCAAGTGAGATACAAGGAACTGCACAAACTTGTTGTCAGAGTTGGTTGGTTGGTTGAGCAGAGCAGAGCAGAGCAGAGCAGGAAGTGTTGCAATGGGTTGGGCACGTGGAAAGAATGGATGATATTGGGTGAAAAAGATCAATAGGTCTGATGTGAGAGGGAGACCACAACTTGGGTGGATCGACAGTGTGAAATGAATATTAGATGCAAGAAGAATAAGAAGAATGTCTGTGCAGCAAGTAGAGTCCTCATACATTATACGAGTTGAATGAGGTGAGTTGTGAATGCAAGTCTGGAGCCATACCTCTACAGCCACAACAGGTTCTATCACCTCTGGTCGGATCAGCCAATTGGGTCAGGTGTGGAGAAGAGAATGGCTCTAATCTGATGTGGCACACACACACACACACACAGAGAGAGAGAGAGAGAGAGAGAGAGAGAGAGAGAGAGAGAGAGAGAGAGAGAGAGAGAGAGAGAGAGAGAGAGAGAGAGAGAGAAAGAGAAAGAGAGAGAGAGAGAGAGAGAGAGAGAGAGAGAGAGAGAGAGAGAGAGAGAGAGTGTGTGTGTGAGTGTGTGTGAATGTGTGAGAGTGAGTGTGAGTGAGTGTGAGTGTGTGTGAGAGTGAGTGTGTGTGCGTGCCTATGAGAGTGTGTTTAAGACACAAGTCATAGAATACACGTGTCAATTTCCTGAGGATTGTACTAAAGAACATTGGTAGATGGCTGGAAACCCATCCCTAGTATTCATATCTTCCTATGAAACAATACCAAAGTGAGAACTACAATGATGCATTCAAAGGTAAAGTGGCAGCCAGGTTAAATCCCAGTTGTTGATGGATATCACTGCTTTTATACCAATTATACAAAATGCAATGAAAAAATCATAGATCATTGAAAATAAGACAGTCTTCCAGAGATTAAGTGAGGTATATATAATGGTGGTATCAGTGCAATATTAACTACACATGTTTTAACAACCTTGTCACATGCCCTCTATAACATACCTTCCTCATTCTTTATTTCTTCAATATACACTTGTCCAACTGGTTCAACATCCTTTTCTTTCAGATCAAGCAGATCATCTTTGAGATCCTCCTTCTTCACATCTGTGGTCATTAGCAGACTAGTTAAGGCAGCCGTTGTTCCACCGCTTGTGGTCTTGGCCCCCTCAGTAGCACCAGCCGTGGTAGTAGAGGTCTTAGTGGTACCTCCAACCACAACAGGGTCAGTTGAAGGGATGGGCTTGCCTAACTTCTGATGCAATTTCACTACCTGTTTGTGAAACATATCATTAACTACTCCACTGACAAAAAGAAGAAACTGCAAAGTGAACACAATATATAAAATAAAAAATGACAGTTTCTGGCAACTCCAGAACAACTGCCAAGATATAGAGGTAGGAATGGAAACAACGATAGCCCACATAAAGACTGCCAGAGTAAGGTGATAAACAGTATGGTAGAGGACAACCCACAATAAAATGGAAGGACACTGCTACAGTATATGAGAGGAAAATCAAAGGATTATAGCAAGCAAGGGAAGGAATAAGGATGGGAAAAAATTTAATTTCTTCTGCCATGATCATCCCCTAAGAAGAGTTCTTACAAACAAATATCAGATATAGATAGATTACAGAACAACAACCATTATGTAAATGAATATTACTCTTCTGACCTGTGGAAAACAATATTCAACCCACATTAACTCCCACAAACATTTGCTTACCTTTTGATGCTTAGCACCACGAATGTGAGCAGCATATGCATCAGCACCAGTACAAGTAACATCACACAGCTCACAGCGGAGGGAGGCACCATGCCGAGATGGTGTAGGGCCAGCTTTGGCAGCAGCCTCTTTCTTCTTATGTTTCTGTCCCTCCAGGTGCTCTCGATAAGTCTGTGGTCCTGCACAGCTGATCTTACATACATCACAGTAATGAAGTTGCTGGGGCTTAGGTGGTGCCTTAGGTTTCTGACTTTTGCCCTGCACTGTTCCAGGTTTTTTGAAAGTTTGCCATGTGTTCCCTGCAGTCTTTACTGCTGCAACTGCTGTAGCTGGTTGTGATGTCTGCTGCATGTATACAGGCAGTGAGGCTGGAACACCAATAATAACACATTAGGAAAAAAATTTGAGGTTCAATTTTACATAACATGAAGGTTTTTTTCTGTAATTTTCACACGAGTTGTCATAACCTATATCAAATCATCAATCTAGTCCTCAATCTGTACTGACATCATCTTGTTAAATTTATCAAGTAAGTGACACTAGATCTGCCAACTTTGTTCTTTATGGATAAAAGTTTACAATGGTACTTCAGATTCAGGTGTTCACCTTTGTTTGCTGTGGTGGTCTGAACAGCATAGGGGGAGGTGTTGTAGGTGGCAGTGGCAGCAGCAGCAGCAGCCCCAGGATAGGTGCCAGTGTAGCTAGTCTTTGGAGTCACCACAGGAGTGGTCTGCCTGGAGGCTGTGGTGTATGCACTGGCACTGGTATATGCAGCCTTGTCTGTGGGCAACACAACTGAACTTCATATGTCTTATTCATTATGATAATTGTATCTTCAAATATACAAACACTAGTAAGTGTTTGTTGGCTACAAGGTTGGATTAAACACAAAAGAATGCAATTATGTATAAAACATCAATACTATATATACAATAGACAACTGTTTGAAAGTCTTCTCTTGAGTTCTGAAATGGTTTAATGTGTCATAAATATGTTTGTGGAAAAAATAAATATGTATGATTATAAACCCGATGATTAAGCTGGAAAACTATATGATGATTAAGCTACAAAACGCAGCTTAATCATTTAGTTTATAATCAAACATTTATCATGTAAATCCCTCCTAAGATGGAATTGCCTTAGTTCAAGTAGATCTCATCATCATAATCTAGGACCTGTTCCTTCACCAATCAACACAAATACACATGCAAGTTCAAGATTTACTTTCTACTAGAAAACTGACATGGAAATAGTTTATTATTGAACTCACTATCACGTTTACATGTTAAAGTGTTTGTTTATTCTGACAATTGTGACAGTCCTTAGTTTTGTTTTCATGTCCTTCAATTAGCAGTATTTGGTTGCATTTCCCCTTGACATGTAGGAAATATGTTATGGAATCCTCCACACATTTTGTGTGGGGTGTACAGTGAGGGGAGGGGAGGGGAGGGCACAGCACTTCTATTGAATGAACAAAAGAGATAACACTAAACTTGACAAAAATGGATGCAAATTTTGAGAATGGGATGATATGGGTTCAGCTGGAACTTGTGGCACAGAACTCGAGACTCGAGGCCACTGTATACATGAGGTGAAACTATAATATTTTCTTGAACAGGAGACTTTTTCTGAATACTTAAATGTCAAAAATGTTAACAGGTATGCATATCTATCAGCACAGTGATAGCAGCCTATAACAGAAATAAAAGTTATCTGATAAATGTCATATTCATGGGAGTTTAAAAATTAAATACATAAATTAGAAAGTGAGTATTTTGTTTAGGAACACATTCCCAGAAGGTGGTTATTATAGAAGAGGAGGTGGAAGGATAGGGTAAAGGAATACATGCACAAAAGAATTGCTGATAGGGGAAGAGAGATTGAATTAACAAGGAGGGAGTGTTTGGATAGAGAGGTGGAGGCTCTTCTGCTGTGGCCATTCCGTTGGGGGACTTTTCTGGAGAAAACGAAATGATCTACTTTATCTTCCTATCTCACTTTAATTAAGGGGATGCTAACCATATTGGAAAAAAAGAAAAGAAAAAAATATATAAATAAATATATAAATCAAAAGGCATTGTCTGTGGTCCTAAGGGTGACGGATTAAACAGTTTTTCCCTGTATCAAGGTTTGTTACACATACATAATGTACAACTGTATACTTTCAGCATCAAGAAGGTCCTTGTTGAGTAATCCTGAAATTCTAAAAGAAAGAAGTCATCATCACATAGTGACAGCATCCACTGTTCTCTTAGTATTGAGATGAGGCAAGTAGGCGGGCTCACTGCACACCATCACACCAAGAAATAAAGATATACATTGTGATCAAAAAGATCAATGAATAACAAGAGATTTATGGAGGACCTCAGGAGGACCCTATAAAATCAAATGTAGAATGTTAGAGTGCAAACAGCCTTCCCGCACAGGGTAATTATCTGGTCTCAGCTTGTACCTTCATATAAATTGTGAATTACTGCTATAAATGCAATAGACACAATAAAAAGTATAATTACACTCCGAAACACTCCAATGCATTCTGTCTACCTCCACAACAGGGACAAAGTCAAATCCCTGATAACTAAGTCAAGCACAAGTTCAGACTGAAGAAAATGAGAACTAACCTGAAAAATGTTCAATGTAGAGAAGAAATTAGAATAAGAATCTACTACAAATCAATATGTTATCTTACTGTGATAGTGAGTGTCGGCACCAGTGTAAGCTGTAGCAGATGATGGTTGTGCGTAGTAAGTCTTGGAAGAATCATATGCAGCTGCTGCAGCAGCAGCAGCATTCTGTGTAGTACGGCCGTAACCATAGTCATATGTAGCTGATGCTGCTGCACTGGGGTATGTTCCAGCTGCAGTGGAATGAGTTGCAGCTGCAGCTGCAGCCGTCTGATAGCCTGTGTCATAGGTAGATCCTGCTGCTCGCTGTGTGGTGTAGGTGCCTGTTGGAGTGTGGCCAACTGGGTAACCAGTCTGGCCTGTCTGGTAGGCAGCAGCTGCATTGGCAGCAGCACTGAAAAGGAAAAATTAAATGTAAGGAAAATCTATCACCTGGATATATAATTTTTAACTACACATTCTAACATTCAACATAAAACCTTTAACCTTCTAGTCCAATAAGAACTATCAGTCTCATAAAACTCAAAATTTGAAGTATCAGTATTGTTTATGTATAAGGATGACGTACATAACAAAAATGCACACACGCTAACATTATGTGCCTTCGTTGTTGAGGAAATGAAAAAAAATACATCAATTATACGTAAGTTGAACCCTCTGCTTCAATCCGATGCTGAATTGTTTAGACATTTGATATGGTTGTATGTCCACGGTGAAAAGTAAAGTGCCTATTAGTCAGACAGACAAAAAAGGCAAAAATTACGAAAACTTGACCTAGCCAGATTTAATTAATGCCAAAAAAACATCAAGTTACAGAGGTAAGTTAAAATTTCCCATATAATCCGATTTTGAATTTATAAAACTTTCATTTAGCGTGGATGTAATGACCATTTAGTGAGAAATAAGTTATATATTTGTGAGAGGCAAAAAGAATCTAAAGAAGAAATTGCAGCAAGACAAAGGTTTGTTTGATGCAAGGCTGTGACTTTCTGAGCTGCTAACACAAATTGTGCTAATTTGCAATCAATATGTGTTACATCTTGATTATAGTGTGTGTGTGTGTGTGTGTGTGTGTGTGTGTGTGTGTGTGTGTGTGTGTATACATTGTGTTCCTGCAAGAGAAGCCTGTAAGCAAAAGAGAGGAAAGAAATAAAGAAAAAAAATAAATAATCAGTACAAGTGAGCACACAACTATGTTTTGATAGACAGGCGACCTTGAAGTCATTGGTATAATGTTTCTAAGTTATAGAGCGTTATTGTTGGATATATCAAGCTCAAGCATATGTTCTTTGGTAAATCTCAGTGTGAGCAGACTACTAGCCTATTGTGAGGAGAGAATAAATGGCCAAGGCTGTGGGAGGACTTATGCAAGCCATGGTTGGCTGGGATATTGGGATTGCTTGAGTTATGAGTACAGACAAAACTATTCAATCTGGCACTTTTTCTAATCAGCTGTCATTAGTTCGATGAGCAGCTACACGTTGTTTACAACTTTCCGCAGCAGCGTTTTGGTGATACAGTCTTGTTCATTTCTTATATATAGCTGCATATTTACCCATTCAGGATGCCACCCAAGAGAGCAGGAAGTGCAGATGATGGTGCTAGAGGTAAGAAGTGTAAGCATAAATCTTTATCTAGGCTTGAAAAGGTGAAGTTACTGAAGAAATTAGAGAAAAGAATGTCTGTAAAGACTTAGTGTGAGTACTATGGCATCAGATCATCCACTGTGTATGACTTAAACAAGGTTTGTGCTTTTATATTGCATGAAACAATAAAAACATTGTTTGGAAGCATTAATGATTGTTTTATTTCCTGTTTTAAGCGTTGTTCTACCTTTGATAACACAGCAATATATATATATATATATATATATATATATATATATGGAATGAGCTGGCAAGACTGTTTACATAGGGTATTTTTTTAGGGGTGATTTCTGTCATACGGCATTGTCTGTGGTCCGGCATTGGCCTGGTTACAAGGGTGCCGTATTAAAGAGTTTTGCCCTGTATATGATATTCAATAGGGTTTCTAAGTATGTGAGGAAATTGTTAGGATAAGTTTTCATTATTTGCATAATAATATAAGTGTTCATAAGGAATAAGTGCAGTAAATGTGGGCTCACAGATGAAAATGATGCCTTGGAATTAGAGGTTAGGGGTTTGAGAAAGGTGAAGCCTCTGTGCAGGGAAGTGAGGAAAGTGAAGAGGAAATTGATACAGTAAGTATGAACAGGACAGATTGGATACAAGGAAACTGGAGTGGAGGGTGAGAACATGCATGCAGATGTTTGCCATTTAGGTTGATGTAAATGAGAGTAAGTAGTCCCACAACTTACGGAACGTTTTGATTCTATCTAACCTTTCCTTAAAACCTCGAGGTAAACACATTTACCATGTGGCATTGTTTTAGGTGGCTCGGTGATGCTTTGGTTAGAAGACATTAAGGTTATGTTTTATTGTTTGCCAACTGAACTTTGGTTAGTAATGCAATTTACACACATTAGTTTGATCTAACTGCAGAGTACAGAAAAAGCATTTGGCTTGGCTGAACTGAACTGGAAAAACTTTATTAGAGTAGGCTAGTCATGATAGGCTGTACAATCATAATACCTGCTGTCATTAACATATCACTCTTATCATGTTAAACAAATGTTGGTAAATCTACATAACTACTGCTCGGATGATATCAATATAAATATGAAGTCCTTCATACTATAAATAGTGTACTCAACACATCTGTGAATGTTTCAGGCGGTGCTCGTCATTGTAAGCTAATATATGGCAATCCGGAAAAAAAACCCTAGGGTAATAAAACCTTTGGGTAATAAAAAATAAAAAGCTTATAAAACCTAACCATAACTTAACGTAACCTAACCTAACATAACTTCAAAGACGATTTGCGAGGTAAATAATGGTGAGAACCACCTAAAACCTTCACAGTTGAGTACATTATGTATAGTATGTACGACTTCATATTTATATTGCTATCGTCCGAGCAGTAGTTAGGTGTGTGTGTATATGTATATGTATATATATATATATATAATATATATATATATATATATATATATATATATATATATTCCCACATCTATGTAGCATTAATTACTGTCATATGTATGTAATAAGTTTTCTTTACATTGATACAATCTTATCACAAGATATTCATGTTTTTCTAATTTCATTTTGTAATTGTAATGCTTATTATTCTTACTTCAATTTGTATGTTAATCAATGTATAATTGTGCTTGCAAGATTTTTAATGAAATGGCAACCCTATATAATATATCATCCAGTCAGGTTTTAAATATTTTAATAATCTTGACATGGGCAGCTTCTGTATTTAAGTTGATACACGTTTGTGTGCTTCTGGGTAGGCATTTTTTTCCCCACCATCTCCATCAAAATTAGCTGTGTCGTGTATTGTCAAGGTCACACCACAGTGCACGCCACACAAGACAGGCGGTGTGTGCCACGTGCCAGGCTATAAGACTGGTGTGTGAGGCGGACTGGGCTAGGCTGGGCTTAGCGGGCGTGTGGTGACTAGGGAGTGACTGGACATGACCTTCACACGCCCATCCTGCACGCCGCCCACCCACCCTCCTTTCCCTTAGTGACCTTCTTCTAGTGAGCCCGTGCATGCAGCTTGGTCGTGTGTGTGTGCCTTTGTGTGTTGATAATGTTCCCCTTAATGGATCCATCCTTGGCCATATAATCAATACTGAAAGCTAAGATAGCCGCACGCCAGCATCGCCCTCACGCCCACCCCGCTACCCTGCCATACCCTCCACGCCCATACATATCCCACATCACCCTCAGTGCAGGTTTTCAATATAATGGCGATGAGTAAATCGTGCATTGAGCTATTTTTACCTAATAATGCTAGACGCGCCGCCACCTGCGCACGCATGGTCCCCCGGCCCTGCTAACATTTCACATCATTTTCGCTGTAAATAAGCCGTCCCCGCCCTTATAATTAACCCTGAAGGCACCTGCACTCACCTCAGACCGCTCCAGTACATGACGAAGGTTGGCTGGTGACTGATAATGGTGGAGAAACAGTAGAACAATCACAAGGGAAGTTTAGTGAGCGTGCCTCTTCGGCCTGAGCACCAGCCTCACCACGCACTGCCTTACCATCCCTCCGCCAACCTCACCTCACCACGCCATGTAGTGCTCAAATATTATATCATACACTAATAACACACTCCACTAACACGCTAACTTAGGCAACAGGCTGTTTTATAGTTTTGATTTATTTATATATGTAGGTGACATTAGTGTTGTTGGACCTGTTTGTTACATGGTTTGGTTACACGTGATACCATGTAGTGTAGTGCGACTTTATACCATATATACCAGTTATCTCATTATTATACCAGGGAAACTTATTAAAGAGGCAGCTTTGTCAAGTGTTTAATATAGGTGACATTAGCCTTCCTCGACCTGTTACACACTTATACACGCTATACCAATGTGAAGGATAATAAAGTAAATGACGTTTATTTTTTATTTATTCGCTTATGTTTCCTTTGTTTCCTGCCCTATGTGAGCCTTGGTTTTGTATGTATGTGTATGGTCAATCAATGCAGCAGAAATCATGGCTATAGTAATTTGTCCTTTTTCTTTTCATCATCTAAATAATGCAAGCAAGTCTCTAAGGTACTTACATGACAAGAGCAGTAATCATCATCATCATCATCATCATTCCAGGGCCCCGCAATGATGTGATCTATTGAATGATGTAATACAACCCTTTCAACTATAATAGGTAGAACATAAAGCAATAATTTCCCTCTTCCCTCCGCCATCCTTCACTGCAAAATGTACACGTTTTCTGTGTGGGAGTTTTCTTTGACTTACACCGAGGAGCAGGCTGTAGTATTAATCACGACTCACACTTTCTGTGTTCCATTTATGGCACCATCTTTCAATTTCCCCATGCAGGTCTGTCAGCGTACCAGGCAAATCTTTATATAATTCAGTGGCTTCCTTCACCTGATCAAATGTAGTTTTGTTAACATACTTTGCAATAAGATATTGCAGGCGTGGAGCTGTCTGGGTGTGAGTGCTGAATCGTTCACGTAGCCTACTTGTTGCAGCAGTTATCCAAGTATGGCAAGAAAACTGACATCCTAAAGTAAGATTCAGGTTGGTGTGTTCCTGGATTTGACCTCTTGGTTTGCTTTGCACACTGCCGTGTCACTTGTATTTGTTCACCTAACAGATTTTCAGCTTCCACGAAGATTATATGGAAGTCATCCTCAGCACTAGCTCGGATGGATGTAAGTGTCTCCAGGAAGTTCTTTCACCTCGACCCACTCACCCTCTCACCTCGACCCACGCACTCACTCTCTCACCTCGACCCACTCCCCTCACCTATTGAGTTTTTACTCAAGGGTGATTGGAATAACACAAGAAAGAGAAGGATGGGCGGACTGCATATATTTGGACCTAAAGAAAGCCTTTGATAAGGTACCACATAAAAGGTTACTATGGAAACTTAGGAACATTGTAGGACTGAAAGGATATATTTTAAACTGGATAGAGGATTACCTGAGAGGTAGAGAGATGAGAACAGTCATAAGGGACACAAAATCAGAGTGGAGGAAAGTCACGAGCGGGGTACCACAAGGCTCTGTCTTAGCACCACTGATGTTTTTAATATATATCAATGACTTACCGGAAAGACTGAGCAGCTACATAAGCCTTTTTGCTGATGATGCTAAACTGTTGAGAAAAGTGAATAGTCAAGAAGATTGCAAAAAGCTACAAGATCTAAACAAGATCCAAGAGTGGAGTGAATGGCAAATGTATTACAGATAAGAATGAAATCAGGGAGTTAATAAAAGAGTTTCGGGAAAACATAGGTGTAGGTGAGGTATTGGAAGTGAGAGAAGGGTGCTTGACACTGGAAGGAAAGGATTCGAATGAGTTGAATGAAAGAATCAGCAGGGAAGAGGTTGAAAAATGTGTGAAAAGACAGAGGAATGGTAAGGCAGCAGGACCAGATGATATCCCATATGAATTTTATAAGAATGGTGGTGAGGTTATGATTGATAGAATGACTGAGCTATTTAACGAAGTGTGGGAAGAAGAGAAGGTGCCGAGAAAGTGGAATGAATGTAGAGTGACACTAATTCATAAGGGAGGATACAAGAGTAAGAATGAGTTGAACAATTATAGGCCAATTGCCCTTGTGAACACAGTAGGCAAAGTCTTCTGTGCTGTGTTGAATGACAGATTGTGTAAATGGATTGAGAGAGTAAGAGTACTGGGTGAAGAGCAAAATGGTTTCAGAGTGGACAGAAGAGCAGAAGATAATGTATTTGTCGTGAATGAAATGATTGCAAGGAAAATGAATGAGGGAGGCAAGCTGTATTTAGGATTTCTTGATATAGAGAAAGCTTACGACAGGGTAAATAGAGAAATGCTTTGCAGAGTTTTAGAAAAGGTTGGGCTAAGTGAAAAAATAGTCAAAATTGTCATGAGTATGTATGTTGGGACCAAAGATAGATACAAACTAGGGAATATAGAGACAGAATGGGTGAAGAGTGAGAAAGGAGTCAGGCAAGGATGTATTCTGTCACCAATCTTGTTTAGTATGTACACAGAAGAACTAGCAGTCAGGTTGAGAAGAATGAATGCAGGAGTGAGTGTCGGGAGGGACAAGGTATGCATGTTGTTATATGCAGATGATGTAGTCTTAATGAGTGAGTCTGCAGAGGAGCTACAAAGCTTATTAGATGTGGTAGATGAGTATGGAAGAGATTTTGGAGTGAATTTTAGTTGTGAAAAAAGTAAGGTAATGATAGTGAATAGATCAGAAGATGAGAGGGATGCTACATGGAGACTTGGAGTGAAAGAGTTGCAGCAAGTATGTGAGTACAAGTATCTAGGGATATGGATGAGCCCAAATGGATGTGAGAAGGCTAAGAATGAAAAGATTAGTATGGTGAATCAGTGGGTTGGCAGACTAGGGAGTGCAGCAAGAATGAAAGCGAGTAAATATGACGTGTTGCGAGAGATATGGAAGAGTGTGGCTGTTCCGAGTGTAATGTATGGTATGGAAGTGATTGCATGGAGTGAAAAGGAGATAGACAAGTTGGAAGTAGGGCAGAATAGAGTAGCAAGAATGGCACTGAATGCACCAAGGTATGCAGCTGTAGAAACTTTGAGAGGTGACATGGGATGGAGTACGTTCAGGGAGAGACAGATAAAGGCAACTTTGAGATATAAAGTTAGGCTGGAACGAATGGAGAATACAAGAATTGCACGGAAGGTGTATTTGTGGAATGTAAGGAGGAGTAAATAGGAGAAGAAATGTCTGAACATGGTAGACAGGAGTGGCATGCTCATTAGGTGGGTGCATAAATTTTGTGAAGGGAGAGAATGGTTGTATGAAGGTGATGAACATAAGTAGAGAAGGGTTAGAGTGGGATGTGAAAAGGTGGAAAAGCGAGATAGACAAAACAGTGAAAGTGGAAGACTGAGATGGAACGAAAGAAGACTTTGGAATGGTACAGAAAGAAAGAGGCCCCAATGTATGTAAGGTGGTATGATGGAAGCCTGGGTGGTGATCTTCTCTTCCGAGCTAGGGCACAGTGTATGGATGTGAATGAAAGAAACTACAGATGGTCAGAGTCCCGCAGCAAAGTGTGCCAGATGTGTGACATGGGAGAGGATGAGACGGTAGAGCATGTAGTACTAGAATGCGAGAAGTATGACCGTGACAGAATGGAAATGATGCGTGTGATTCTGACAGAAATGGGACGTGAAATGAATGAAGTGACTGAAAGAACTGGAAGGGAATGGATGGCGTTGTTGCTAGGACTGTGTGAGGAGACGAGTGAACGGATGATTTCCTGGAGAAAATGTGGTATGCGAGATTGAAAGATTAGGGCATGTACTTAGAGTATGCATCTTTGATTTATTTAGTTTCTTTTTTTCTGTGTACTTTCCTTTTTTTTCCCTTATTCCCCTCACAGGAGCTGCCGATAAAAAGGCCTGACTTGGAGGAAATTTCAAGTCACCTGTGGCATCAAGATCATGAGAGATGGATTTTAATGCAAGCAAATGTCATGTGATGGAAATAGGAAAAACTCAAAAAGGCCTTCATGGACATATAAAATGGGAAACAGCATTATAACAACAGTAAATTAAAGAGAAAGATTTGGGAATAGTAATGCAGGATAATCTATCTCCAGAGAAGCACATAAATAAGATATTTGGAGAAACATACAATATGCTAAGAAATATAAGAGTGGCCTTTCACTATATGGATAAAGAAATGATGAAGAAGATTATCACTACAATGATTAGACCAAAAATGGAATATGCTGTGATTGTATGTCTCCACATAAGAAAAAACATATAAAGAAACTTGAAAGAATACAACGAATAGCAACAAAAATGGTTCCAGAGTTAGAAGGGAGGACGTACGAGGAGAGGCTGGAAGAAATGAATTTGCCAACACTTGAGGAAAGAAGGGAAAGAGGTGACCTGATGTAATGTCCAAAATCTTTATGTCTTGTACAGTACCCCCTACCATTCCTTAAATCAGTTTTCTATGAAAAGAAAATTATTTCCTTAAGTAACATTAATTTCCAATTAAAATCAAACTCTATATCTTAAAGTAATTAACTTAATTAGATTTCGTTTCACAAGTTTCTATTCAGAAAAATGATGGAACATATTATCAAGTTTACCCAAACAGGGAGGTGGTAATAAAAAGAAACAGTAAAAATTAAACATAACAACAAATAATAATCATAAAATATCAGAAATACCCCCCGGCAGCATCACACGTCACTGGCGAGGGCGGGGCGGATGAAAATGTGATGTAGATTTCGGAAATATGCCCCCCCATGCGCTTTCTCTCCCGCTCGCCTCCATCTCCCCTACCCCTGAGCGCTCTCTCTTTCTCTCTCTCTCTACCTTCCTCCTCCCCATAGGTTAGGTTAAGTTATGTAACCTAACCTAATAGGGGGGTGGAGGGTGGGAGGGAGGAGGGAGGGAGGCATTGAGAGCGGGAGAGAAAAGGTTGAGGGGGGGGGGAGGTTGATATAGGGCGCATGGAGGCGAGCCGGAGAGAAGGAGCAGCGAGCGTAGCCAGCCAATCACGAGGCAGAGTCACGCCTACGTCACTGGCGAGGGCGGGGCGGATGAAAATGTGATGTAGATTTCGGAAATATGCCACCCGGCATGACACTGATAGCAGTATAAAAACTGTTCAATGGAATGGATAAAACAGATATGAATATACTATCAAAGGAAGAAGCTGCTTATACAAGAGGTCATAAGAAGAAATGAAAAAAGGGAAGATGCTTGAATAACACAAATAAATATAGCTTTCCACATAGAAGTATAGACGCATGGAACAGTTTGAAAGAAGAAGTTATTGAAGTGAATAGTGTGCACAAACTGAAGGAAAAATTGGACCAATGTAGATACGGAGACAGGACCACATGAGTCTAGCTCAGGCCCTGTATACTACAACTAGGTAGGTAAATACACACACACACACACACACATACTTTGACATTTATATATTAGATTGTATTTCTCACACATGACACGTAATCTGCCTTTCATGTATGAGAAAAGTGTTTCGTTTTAAAGGGAATAACTAATTGAACTTCTTCCATCTACTTCTAACTGTTACCAAAGAGCTAGTATAATTGAAGAAAACAAAGCAAATTAATGTGAAAGAGAAAAATAAATATATGAAAGAAGAATACAATTGAGAGAGAGAGAGAGAGAGAGAGAGAGAGAGAGAGAGAGAGAGAGAGAGAGAGAGAGAGAGAGAGAGAGAGAGAGAGAGAGAGAGAGAGAGAGAAAATAACTAATTGAACTTCTTCCATCCACTTCTAACTGTTACCAAAGAGCTAGTATAATTGAAGAAAACAAAGCAAATTAATGAGAGAAAAATAAATATATGAAAGAATATAATTGAGAGAGAGAGAGAGAGAGAGAGAGAGAGAGAGAGAGAGAGAGAGAGAGAGAGAGAGAGAGAGAGAGAGAGAGAGAGACTAGCTAGCTCCTACCTCCACCGCTTCCTTCAGTTCTGGATCAAGGGTTACAAAATTTGTCAATACAATATAGGTACACATATCTATTATCAAACTAATAATAATAACAATACAGTAATAATCCCTCTATATATACCTGACTTATATCCCTACTAAGAGGGGTTTGCTAAGACAAGGCATTTTAGGGTTCAGGGACACTTTACTCTCCCCTCCCCATCGTTCCATCCCTTTTCATTGCTTTTTATGATCTGCAGGGAAAACAGTGGTAGTTTTCTTGATAATAGTAATAATAATGACACTAATAATGATGTAGGGATAGTAATATAAAATAGTGATATACAATACATACAATATATTTACTAGTTTATCTATATATTTACATCACCATCAAGAAACAAGGAAATTCATTTCGTATTCTTGAAATTAATTATACTTTTGAGAGAGAGAGAGAGAGAGAGAGAGAGAGAGAGAGAGAGAGAGAGAGAGAGAGAGAGAGAGAGAGAGAGAGAGAGAGAGAGTAGAAAACAAAGGCTACATAACACACACACACACACACACATTAACACATACAGTGGCCACCCCAGCGAGGGAAGGGTATCACATCTTTAATATTCTGAACACCAAGTATGAACTGCACCAGCCTTTCAAATCCCAAGCCAAACCCTGCTGTAGGAGGCGCCCCCCCCAGCCTGCGCATGTCCAGGTACCAGCCTAGACTGTCCTGCGTGTGGTGGGGGAGGCGGTGGAGCAGTGTGGTGGGAGAGGGCTCACGCACACCTCCACCTGCTACTTCTCCAACGTCTGGGAGCAGGAGGTCAAGGGCGAGGGCCTGGGGGAGGGAAAGATAGAAGAGAAAGTAAAAGAGAAAGAAATGTATATTAGAATACATTCCAATTTTGTCTATGAGTGTAAAACTACTAAGAATTCACACACACACACACACACACACACACAAACATATAGACACACACTCACCACATCTGGCTGGCCTTCCAGTGTTGCCATATAGAATGCCTTGACCTCCCTGGGCCAGTGTGTCACCAGAACAGGTCGTTCTCCAGCATGTGAGGTCAAAAACACCTCATGCTCCCTTCTAAGGTCATGACCCAGCTTGGGGGGCGGGCAGGTCATGCGATGGGAGTGCCTGGTGAGGATGTCCACTGCTTCTGGGTATGTCATGCGCACGAACGGGTTGGTGAGGGTGTCTTTGATGGCTGCCTGTGTGTGAGAGAGAGAGAGAGAGAGAGAGAGAGAGAGAGAGAGAGGAGAGAGAGAGAGAGAGAGAGAGAGAGAGAGAGAGAGAGAGAGAGAGAGAGAGAGAGAATTTATATATATATATATATATATATATATATATATATATATATATATATATATATATATATATATATGTATATATATATATATATATATATATATATATATATATATATAATATATATATATATATATATATATATATATATATATATATATATATATATATATATATATATATATATATATGTACAAGTCATGTGAGGGGCTGTAGGAATACCACTGTATTCCCTGGTGATCATAAATGCCTTGTCTTGGCCATCCCCCTTTAAGGGAAATACTAGCTAGGTATATAGATAGATGGATATCTATTCATCGAACAAGGAAGATAAAAAAGTTAACATATAAACAGCTTCTCATAACTACTACTACCACTACTACTATTAACTTTACTTCTCCTCTTCCTCTTAAACTACTGCTGCTACTACTACTACTACTACTACTACTACTACTACTACTACTACTACTACTACTACTACTACTACTACTACTGCTGCTGCTGCTGCTACTGCTATTAACACTACTCCTACAACTGCTTTACTTCTCCTCTACTTACTATTATTACTACTACGACTACTACTACTATGACTACTAACACTACTTTATTTCTCTTCCTCCTCCTCCTCTTACTATTACAATTACCACCACACACACACACACACACACAAAAAAAAACTTACCTCCTTCTCTTCACTTTTCTTCCAATGCAGGGCCACTTCTTCCTCCCTCTTCTCCAACACTTCCCCAACACACACTTTCACCAGCTCCTCCACCCTCTCTGCCACCCCCCACAGTCCCTCCTCACCACCCAAGAAGGCCTCCTCACCCTCCACCATCCAGAACTCCGCCAAATGTCTCCTTGTTTGTGAGTTCTCTGCTCGGAATGCTGGGTTGAAGGTGTACACTTTGGAAAGGCAGCTGTGAGGGGGAGGCAGAAACAGTTAACAGAGACAGAAGGGAGAGAAGGAGATTGAGGATAAGGAAGGAGGAAAGAGAGGAACCAGAGAAGAAAGTAAAGGACTAGAGATATTGGAGAAATTTATATGGTTAAGAGAGTGAAAGAGGAAGAGAGAGAGATAGAAGATAGGGAAAGAAGAACATACGGATGAAGAAAAGAAAAATGAAGGACTGGAGAGATATTTATATACATAGTATTCATTTTTATTCATAATTGACCTCCTCCTCCTCCTCACCTTGCCGCAGCCTCCAGGTGAAGTTGGGCGGATACAGTGAGGTGTGTGGGGCGGCTGAAGTAGCCGTCTTGGGAGCCACTCTTCCCTTTGCTGGGCTGACCTGATGTGTGCTGATGATGATGACGATGATGAGGTGGTGGGGGTGGTGGTGGTGAGTGAGGGAAAAGATAGATGTATGGATAGATGGATATAGATAAATTATTATATAGATAGATAGACACATGGATAGATAGATGACTGAATAAATAGATATGGATTGATAAGTGAATAGATACATGGATGATGGATAGGTAGCAGGGATGGGGTCAAATACAAATACGTATTTGTATTTGTAAATACGCCCAACTGGATATTTGTATTTGGAGCATGATATTTGACGTATTTCCTCAAATACAGTCAAATACACATATATATAATTTAATGAATTTAAAGTATATACTCGGCCAATATTTCAAGATAGGGCCCATTAGAGTTTTCTCAGAGACCCATATAGGGCCTCAAGAGTCTTCCTCATGGTATGAAGCTACAATTACACAGGCCTGCTAATATTACGCAGATTCACAAGACTTGAACCGTAATTTTTAATAGTTTAGGATAATTGTAATACTATATTTGTATTTAGGTGTATTTGCTATCAATATGTATTTGTAAATACACTAAATTCTGCATTTGTATTTTATTTGTATTTTATTTGTATTTGAAGATTTTTATAATAGTGTATTTGTAATTGTCCATTTTAAAAGTCTCATATTTGATTATATAGTATTTGTATTTGACCCCATCCCTGATAGATAGATATAGATAAATCAACAAACACTCTAAATAAATAAACAAACAAATGTGCAATTGTACAATATCTCCCTATTCATCATCTACTTACTTACAAACATCAACTTTCAACTAAAAGACAAAAAAAATTATTGATGTGCATCTGTGTTTGTCTATGTGTGTGTGTGTGTGTGTGTGTGTGTGTGTGTGTGTGTGTGTGTGTGTGTGTGTGTGTGTGTGTGTACCTATTTGTAGTATACAGGGCCTGAGCTACACTCTTGTGGTCCTGTCTCCATTTTTATATTTGTCCAGTTTTTCCTTCAGTTGATGTACATTATTGGCCATTATCACCTCTTCCTTCAGTCCATTCCAAGTGTGTGTGTGTGTGTGTGTGTGTGTGTGTGTGTGTGTGTGTGTGTGTGTGTGTGTGTGTGTGTGTGTGTGTGTGTGCGTGTGTGTCATGATTCAAGCTTTGGTTCAATCTGATGAGATTGGAGTTAGAAGGGCATCAAAATGAATCTGACTAGGTTGGAGTTAGTAGGCCAATAAAAATCAAGATTGATTGAACATCAAGAGATTGGAGCAAAATCAACTTCAATATTTTCGCCTTCTCAGTTTATCAACTTGGCTATATCTGTATAAATCATGAATACTGAAGAGCAAACTATTGCCACCAGGATTACCATGAGTGGAGGTGAATGTGATGCCATGAGCTTGGACAATTACTTGTCCCAGCACCACATTGTGTTACACACTGACGTGGAGGAGGAGACTCCTAAGAAGGGCTGTTTCTGGTGGATCCGTTGCTGCATTCCTGAACAGTTTAAAAGGTGGTGGAAAAAGCAGTCACAACGGCAGCACCAAACCAAGACTGAGCCACAGAGGGAGGCTCAACAGGAACAACACCAGAACACATAGACAACTGCTGTTTGTGGCACGCAGTCCAATGCTGAGGATTCACGCTCAGCAGAAACCCAGCTGACCACGGCAAAGAACGGGCAAACGGACGGAGAAGCTGTGGTTAAAGGTAGCAAGGGAATGAAAAATTCTGTGCAAGAAAACACTTGCAGCACCACTGCATCACGTTGCACTGGAAGCACCAACAAGAAAACCAAGAAACATCGGCACAACCATAAGAGGAAAAACCAGAAGTCTGAAGAAGTGACGCTGAAATTTGTCACTGCAGAGGAGGCAACCGTCACTGCAGAGGTGCCAACCATCATTACAGAGGTGCCAACCATCAATGCAGAGGTGCCAACCATCAATGCAGAGGTGCCAACCATCATTACAGAGGTGCCAACTATTATTACAGAGGTGCCAACCATCATTACAGAGGTACCAACCATCATTACAGAGGTGCCAACCATCATTACAGAGGTACCAACCATCAATGCAGAGGTGCCAACCATCATTACAGAGGTGCCAACCATCATTATGGAGGTGCCAACCGTCAATGCAGAGGTGCCAACCATCATTACAGAGGTGCCGACCATCATTACGGAGGTGCCAACCGTCAATGCAGAGGTGCCAACCATCATTACAGAGGTGCCAACCGTCAATGCAGAGGTGCCAACCGTCAATGCAGATGTGCCAACCATCATTGCAGAGGTGCCAACCATCATTACAGAGGTGCCAACCATCAATACAGAGGTGCCAACCGTCAATGCAGAGGTGCCAACCATCATTACAGAGGTGCCAACCATCAATACAGAGGTGCCAACCATCATTACAGAGGTGCCAACCATCATTACGGAGGTGCCAACCGTCAATGCAGAGGTGCCAACCATCATTACAGAGGTGCCAACCGTCAATGCAGAGGTGCCAACCATCATTACAGAGGTGCCAACCATCAATACAGAGGTGCCAACCATCATTACAGAGGTGCAAACCGTCAATGCAGAGGTGCCAACCGTCAATGCAGAGGTGCCAACCATCAATACAGAGGTGCCAACCATCATTACAGAGGTGCCAACCATCAATACAGAGGTGCCAACCATCATTACAGAGGTGCAAACCGTCAATGCAGAGGTGCCAACCGTCAATGCAGAGGTGCCAACCATCAATACAGAGGTGCCAACCATCAATACAGAGGTGCCAACCATCATTACAGAGGTGCAAACCGTCAATGCAGAGGTGCCAACCATCAATACAGAGGTGCCAACCATCATTACAGAGGTGCCAGCCGTCAATGCAGAGGTGCCAACCATCATTACAGAGGTGCCAACCATCAATGCAGAGGTGCCAACCATTATTACAGAGGTGCCAACCATCATTACAGAGGTGCAAACCGTCAATGCAGAGGTGCCAACCATCATTACAGAGGTGCCAACCATCAATACAGAGGTGCCAACCGTCAATGCAGAGGTGCCAACCATCATTACAGAGGTGCCAACCATCAATACAGAGGTGCCAACCATCATTACAGAGGTGCCAACCATCATTACGGAGGTGCCAACCGTCAATGCAGAGGTGCCAACCATCATTACAGAGGTGCCAACCGTCAATGCAGAGGTGCCAACCATCATTACAGAGGTGCCAACCATCAATACAGAGGTGCCAACCATCATTACAGAGGTGCAAACCGTCAATGCAGAGGTGCCAACCGTCAATGCAGAGGTACCAACCATCAATACAGAGGTGCCAACCATCATTACAGAGGTGCCAACCATCAATACAGAGGTGCCAACCATCATTACAGAGGTGCAAACCGTCAATGCAGAGGTGCCAACCGTCAATGCAGAGGTGCCAACCATCAATACAGAGGTGCCAACCATCAATACAGAGGTGCCAACCATCATTACAGAGGTGCAAACCGTCAATGCAGAGGTGCCAACCATCAATACAGAGGTGCCAACCATCATTACAGAGGTGCCAGCCGTCAATGCAGAGGTGCCAACCATCATTACAGAGGTGCCAACCATCAATGCAGAGGTGCCAACCATTATTACAGAGGTGCCAACCATCATTACAGAGGTGCAAACCGTCAATGCAGAGGTGCCAACCATCAATACAGAGGTGCCAACCATCATTACAGAGGTGCGAACCATCAATGCAGAGGTGCCAACCATCATTTCAGAGGTGCCAACCATCAATGCAGAGGTGCCAACCATTATTACAGAGGTGCCAACCATCAATACAGAGGTGCCAACCATCATTACAGAGGTGCCAACCATCAATGCAGAGGTGCCAACCATCAATGCAGAGGTGCCAACCATCATTACAGAGGTGCCAACCATCATTACAGAGGTGCCAACCATCAATGCAGAGGTGCCAACCATTATTACAGAGGTGCCAACCGTCAATGCAGAGGCCGAAGATTAATTATTAATAGAAACGAAGTATGAAACACACAATCATGGAACCAACCAGACAAAGAAAACCAAAAAAACAACCATCACTGCAGAAGTACCAACTTTCACTGCAGAAGTACCAACTTTCACTGCAGAAGTACCAACTTTCACTGCAGAAGTACCAACTTTCACTGCAGAAGTACCAACTTTCACTGCAGAAGCACCAACCATCACTACAGAAGTACCAACCATCACTACAGAAGTACCAACCATCACTACAGAAGTACCAACCATCACTACAGAAGTACCAACCATCACTGCAGAAGTACCAACCATCACTACAGAAGTACCAACCATCACTACAGAAGTACCAACCATCACTACAGAAGTACCAACCATCACTACAGAAGTACCAACCATCACTACAGAAGTACCAACCATCACTACATAAGTACCAACCATCACTGCAGAAGTACCAACCATCACTACAGAAGTACCAACCATCACTACAGAAGTACCAACCATCACTGCAGAAGTACCAACCATCACTACAGAAGTACCAACCATCACTACAGAAGTACCAACCATCACTACAGAAGTACCAACCATCACTACAGAAGTACCAACCATCACTACAGAAGTACCAACCATCACTGCAGAAGTACCAACCATCACTACAGAAGCACCAACCATCACTACAGAAGTACCAACCATCACTACAGAAGTACCAACCATCACTGCAGAAGTACCAACCATCACTACAGAAGTACCAACCATCACTACAGAAGTACCAACCATCACTACAGAAGTACCAACCATCACTACAGAAGTACCAACCATCACTGCAGAAGTACCAACCATCACTACAGAAGCACCAACCATCACTACAGAAGTACCAACCATCACTGCAGAAGTACCAACCATTACTACAAAAGTACCAACCATCACTGCAGAAGTACCAACCATCACTACAGAAGTACCAACCATCACTACAGAAGTACCAACCATCACTACAGAAGTACCAACCATCACTGCAGAGGCTGGAGACTCACCATTAATAAAAATGAAGTCTGAAACACCCAATGAAGGAACTAACTAGACAGAGAAAACTAAGAAACGTTGGCGCCGCCATAGGAGAAAAAACAAGAAGTGTGAAGAAGTGACGCTAAAATCTGTCACTGCTGAGGAGATGCACCTTGGTGAAGAGGTTACGTCTCTTACTGTAGATGACCTGCCCATTACTGAAGCCCTGCCGTCTATGTCTGAAGAGATGACGTCCATTAATGAAGAGGTGATGCCTGTTTCTGAAGAGGTCTTGTGCATTATTGCAAGTGGAAATGTTCCATCAACTGAAGAGGAAGTGTCTAAGTGTGACCAAGACAAACTGATGATTGAGGATCAGTCAGAATCAATTATGCAAGATATTATATCAGTTAACAGTGATCCCTACACATCCGATCAAGAAGCGGCCATAGTTAATGAAGTTCTCGGCAAAACCAACAAAGATGTCATGCAAACATCTTTGGGGAGGCGGTGGTACAGTGGTCTAGCGCTAGGGTGAGCGAGCCTAGGGTCCTAGGGTTCGAATCCCCGATATCTGCTGACCACTTTTCATTCTTTGATATCACCGCCGAGTGGCCAAAGACTACCCAAATTGCTGCCATACTGTCCTCAGACGGGACTTACAACTTTATATGCATCTGAAGCTGTAGCAGCGATTAGCCTCGCACGTTCTCAACATATTCAAGAGAGAACGTAAACATTTGAGGTGTCACTATAAAAATTTGATAACCTACGTCAAATAACAGGCGAGGCAAGTCCATCCGTGCCTTCATAACCCTACTGGCGCCAACGGTTAATGATATAGAAGAAGAAGAAGAAGAAGAAGAAGAAGAAGAAGAAGGGAGAAAAGTTCAGGAAGAAAATTTTCAAATTGATGTACAAAAGAAGATGAAGAAGCAGAAAGTGATCCAGCACCATAAGGTTATCGAACCAACAAAGAACAACGATGATTCTGATTCTGATGACAGCATCAACATCGTTCTTCTGTCCGTGGAAGAGCAGCACAAGATTGCCAAGTTTGTGTTGTGCGTCGCTGACCTATGGGTGGCTTTTGAACAATGGCGGAATGTTGCTCAAGAACACATCATGAATGAAAACGTTCACTCAATTCACGAATAACTGTTTAAGGCTAACAAAGAAATTCTGCCCATTAAAGAAGAGTCTGAAGTAATTACAATAGAGATTATACCAGATAATTATGATGCCTACACATCAGATCAAGAGGCGGCCATTGTCAATGAAGTTCTTGGTAAGACGAACAAACAAATGCCCCACAACACAGACGAGATGAGATCGGTCAACGAAGCAACAATCTTTCATTGCGATGGGCAAAAGAAAAAGGTGAACAAGTGTAAGAAGGTGATGAAGCGTTGCACAACTGTTAAGACAACAGACAACAAACACAAGGACTCCAAACCTGCAAACAATGAAGCCGACCATGATTCAGATTCTGATGAAATCAATGTTATTCTTCTGTCCATCGCAGAGCAGCGCAAGTTTGCCGAGGGTGCGTCCCACATCGCCATGCTTCAGAAACTCCAGAAAGTGTTGGACAAGGTTGGTTTAGGGAATGTCATGAAAAAGTACTATGTGCTCAACTACAGGGATGTGTGGGCACGGGCTGCCGGAGGACAGTACCAAGGTTTTGTAGGAAGAGGCAACAGGCGCTGGAACTGGCAAGGAAAGGGACGGGGATGGAACAGAGGAAGGGGCATGGAGAGGGGAACAGGACGTGGACTGAAAATGTCTCCAGGACATGGAAGGTTCAGGGGAAGAGGAAGGGGACTGGAAATGTCTCCAGGGCAGGGACTGGAAATGAGAAGGGGAAGAATAGTGCAGATAGGAAGAGGATGAGAACTGGAAATGCCCTGAGGACGTGGAACAGAAATAGCAAGAGGAAGGGGACTGGAATGTCAAGAGGAAAGGGATACGGAAGAGGAAGGTGGTGTGGATAGACAAGAGGATACTCAGGACAAGGAAGAGGATCAAACAATGGATAGTGAACACAATGAAGAAGCAAAGAGAAACAATAAATTCCTGACGTAATATGACAATGGTTTTCAATGATTTGTGAAATAAAAATGATCATGTTATTATTGTCCAACATAAGTTAATAGTGTTTTTTATGGTTTTAATGGTGATATTGTTTTATGATTTAATATATCGTTGGAAGTGTATGTTATAACTTGTAATTATTGTTAATAAATGTAAAGAATATATTTGTACTTATCATTATCATTATCCATCTTTACCATGGTACATTTCTTAGGAATAAATATATCTCAGACAGATTGTAGCATTATGTTGTCAATATTTGCCCTTATTGGTGGGTGTTGAGGCGGTCCTGGATGACAGTCAGTTCACCCGGCACACTGACTGTCATCCACACCCATAACCCTGACATTATACTCCCACTCATCCTCCACAGAGATGGATGTTTGGGAGTTCATACCTATTATTTCGAATTTGGAATTATTTCTTACATAGAGTGCATACCAATAACAAAGTAATAAGTGTGTATGTGCATGTGAAATAGTGTGTGTGTGTGGGTGTCTCACCTGTACGTTGAAGACCTCCCCGCCCCCCTCGCAGTCGTTTGTGGTCAGAATAGGTGCGTCGACACAGGTGAATCCTTTCCGGTCAAAATATTCTTGGATCGACAGTTTAGCCTTGGAGGACAGAGAGGACAGATGGTTGATTGGTGGGGAGGTGATGTGGCTCTCTCTCTCTCTTTTTTTAAATTTTTTATTCATACTACTTGATATTTTGGCATTACATGGGATATTTTGAGATCTAAAGGTGACATCCTTGAATGTCACCTATCCCAAAGCTCAACCCAAGATTTGGAAGATATACTTCCAAGGATAACACAAGAAAATCCGTAGACTGATTTCTGTTGTGGTCCTGAACACACACACACACACACACACACACACACACACACACACACACACACACACACACACACACACACACACACACACACACAGGAGGATAGGATTTCCACCTGCCGGGATTGCAAGGTCAAAAACCCTCGGCTTACTCCCGTACCTATTGTACTGTTCGGTGAGCAGAGGTTACAGCATTTAAGAAGACAAACCCATCTTGTCTTCACCCAACCTGGGATTCAAATCCAGAACATCTCGGTTGTGAGCTGAGTGTGCTAACCACTACACCAGCGGGCCACACACACACACACACTCTCTCTCTCTCTTTTTCTCTTTCTCTCTCTTTTTCTTTTTCTCTCTCTTTCTTTTTTTTTCTATCTCTCTCTCTATAATGGTATAATACTAACTTTTGATTGATTTACAGATAAACAGATATATGGATGAATATAAAGACCCATACAAAGGCAAGCAGAAAAAAAAAGTAGAAAAATAGCTACAAACACACACACCATCACTCCAGTGAAACACCCCTGCCTTCCACCCCTCAAGCCATGGGTTCGATCCCCGCTAAGGATTTTTCAGTGCCAGGTCCTGGCTACTGTTCTCCTTGAGCAAGGAGATGGGTGTGTGTGATGCGTGAGAGGTCTCAGCCTTACCCATAGATCCATCTCGATGAGCTCTGACCTCTTTCGGGGAGGGTAATGGCTGACAATCACGAGTCCAGCACGTGATCCTACAGACCATGGTGAATAAAACACACACACACACACACACATACCTGTGATCGCACTCTGAGCATGGCAGCAAAAGTGTTGGTCCTTGGTCGCAGGTGTGGATACGCCCGAAGGTAATCTGGTGTGTGTATCTGCCGGGCCTTGAAGGGGTACTCCTCCCCCTCCACTCCTGATACCACCTGGGGGAGGGAGAGAAAGAGACAAAAAAAATTATATGAATAATTTTACATCAACACCACCACTAACATTACTATTATTTCCACCTTCTCCTCTAGCTTCAATACCTCCATTTTCTCTGCCAGCAGCTCCACCTCCTGTGCAGGGTGGGAAGAGGCCCGCAGCACCCCCTCAGCCCTCACAGCAGCATGGTAACTCAGCCCCGGGGGATGGAGGATGGACGGCACCACTACCTGTTAATGGAATACACCTGTCGGACCTCTCGTCAATCACAAATACACCTGCATATGTATTGTTTTTTTGAGTTTATTTTCTCTTGGTTTTGTTTTCATGGAGTAGCTAGCTAGTAATCTTCCAAAAATGTGGGGTGGCTCTGAGATGAAAGGAGAATGTAAGAAATGAATACAATGTTATAGGAATGAAATGGATGACTTAAGAAATCAAGCAAATCGTCGCAGTACACAAGATTTGACAAAACTTCACACACATTTACACCTCTTACTGCATTGTGTTATTTTTGTTATCTATCTATCTTCTAAGAATGTTTTTCATTTACCTCTCTTTTTTTTCATGATTTCTTGTATAATTTCCGTAACACATATACCTACATGCATCTGTATTGTTCCTCACTGTATGAAACCATTTAATGCTTGTAATTGTCCACAAACACTATTCTCTTCCTTGACCTTGCATTCACCCTCAATATGTACTTCCCTCAAACATTCCTGTCATTGCCTCCATAGACAGGCAGCTCTTTCTCCTAACTCCTTTTAGGGATCACAAAATATTAGCTCCTTCTCTCATCCTGCAGCTCACTTCTGCTTCAATGGATCTCTCTCTCTCTCTCTCTCTCTCTTTCTCTTTCTTTCTCTCTCTCTCTCTCTCTCTCTCTCTCTCTCTCTCTCTCTCTCTCTCTCTCTCTCTCTCTCTCTCTCTCTCTCTCTCTCTCTCTCTCTCACACACACACACACACACACAGGTCCACACTTTCATAATCTCACCTGCAATTTCTTAACAGAGGAGCCATCATCAAGATCTATAAAGGTACGTTCCTTCTGGCGTCGAACTGCCTTTACCCAGCCCTGTGAAGAGGAGGGAGAGGGACTCATTTGAACCAGGTGTGTGTGGAGGTAGATATTTAAGATAAAGGTGGGTGAGTAAAGTTTTGTTAGAGAAAGTCATACAGAGGTAACAGAAGGGTAGGTCGTTAGGTCATGGATAGGTGAATCTAGGTTGTAAGGTTAGGTTTTCGCATATGCAAGAATGGGTTAGGTCAATGTAAGTTAAGTAACAGCGAGGCGAAGTTAGGTTATAATTAGGTATAATCAGGTTATGGGTAAGTAGTTAAGAAGTAGGTTTAGTTATGAAGATGATTAGGTAAAGTTAGGGTTTGTCTAAGTGATTCAAAGGGACAGAGGACAGGAAACATCTCTATATTAGTACAAGAAATGATAACTTTGTTCAAACTATCCATTCTTCAACTTTTTCTTATTATTATGATTGTTACTATTTATCAATTTCCTTTTTGAATTAATTAATCATATTCTGTTGTTCTTATACTTTCCCTATATGTACAGAGAAATAAAATATTAATTGAAAACTAAAATCATTACTAATACATCACCATCACCATCATCATTACCAACAAGACGCACAACTTACATTAACTTTCACTTCCCGATCAATGGGCTTCTCCCGCAGCAGTGTCACAATCCTGCTGTAGTTCCTGGCGTGCTGTGTTACCCCGGCGCGTGCCAGCATCAGCAGGACGCCCATCACTGTTGTCTCATGTCTGGTGAAGCGAGGTGTTGTGTTAGGGTGATGGGAGGGGGATGCTGCTGGAAAGATGAGGCTTTAGTATAAGGAACATATGCTTTGAAAGGTGCTGTTTTTCTTTTACTTCCCCTATCCTTCCATCTTCCCTTCCCTTCTTGAGAAAGTGTTTTGTTCTTATTTACTTGGTCCGGAAAAAAACTAGTATCTCGAAAAATGGCCAAGCAGTTCTCCTCCACTTCACCTATCAAAACTAGCCTCCTGGCTAGTACAGTGGTAGCGTGCTGGCCTTGCATTCCCTTAAGTCCCCGCCCGGGCCCGTGATGCTTAAGCTGTTTACTGGGGAGGAACTGCTGTGGTCGGGCACCACAGTGGTGCAGCGATGGTCCACCATGGCTGTGAGGCATAGACCTCTAAACAAAACCTAGTAGTAATACTAGTAGTAAAACAAACAAGTAACAATGAGATAATATCCCCAGTTCCTTATCTTAGGTGCACCAGGTACAAGAAAACAAAAAATGGTATTATTTTATATCTTCACTTGAATGCTCTAGAGAATTGAGGATTATATTTTTACATTACCTGGTGAATTTTGAGATGGTTTTCCTAATTACAAACCCTGCCTAACTTAACCTAACCTAACCTAACTTCAAAGACGTTTTGCGAGGTAAATAATGGTGAGCACCGCCTGAAACCTTCACAGATGTATTGAGTACACTATGTGTAGTATGTAGGGAATGAGAGAAAAAAGAAAGAGCAGAAGGCCTTATTCTGCACTTTTACCAAATAAGCTTATTACCCAAAAGTTAGGCAACTGCCGTATCTATAAGGGGGCACTATGAGGATACAGCACTCGTTAGGTTATGGTTAGATTATGGTAAGGTATGTTATGTTTGGTTAGGTACGATTTGGTTCGGTTATATAAGCTTTTTATATTTTGTTTACCCAAAAGTTAGGCACGTCGGCTGCCGTACCTGTAAGCACTGCCTAAAACCTTACCATTCCAGTTAACTTCCTCTTTGTTCAGACCAATGTGACAAATCAAATATCCAGTTATCAATCACTTACCTCTTCCTTCGTCCTTAGATATTAATTAGTTATTGGTTTTTGAAAAGGTCGCCTGTGTCAAGCGTTCCCTTGCCTTCAACACCCATTACCTTGCGGCTTGCGTGGTTTTGTAAACAATCCAACCTTCCTCTGCAGTACCGACTCAAAGCTTATCCTTCTTCACCCTACTCAATGCGTACTTAACTTACACCGGCTTCATTTTATTTTGTTTGTATATACTTCACATTCAAGTAAATTTAAAACTCAAGGTTGCTTAAATATTGCTTGAATATTTTAGGTAGGTATACTGATCTTGATCTTGATCTTGATGTCACAGGTGACTTGAAATTTCCTCCAAGTCGGGCCTTTATATCGGCAGCTCCTGTGAGGGGAATAAGGGGGGAAAAAAAAGAGGAAAATACACAGAAAAAAAGAAACTAAATAAATCAAAGATGCATACTCTAATTACATGCCCTAATCTCTCAATCTCGCATACCACATTTTCTCCAGGAACTCTTTCACCGCGTCAATCATCCGTTCACTCGTCTCCTCACACAGTCCTAGCAACAACGCCATCCATTCCCTTCCAGTTCTTTCAGTCACCTCATTCATTTCACGTCCCATTTCTGCCAGAATCACACGCATCATTTCCATTCTGTCACGGTCATACTTCTCGCATTCTAGTACTACATGCTCTACCGTCTCATCCTCTCCCATATCACACATCTGGCACACTTTGCTGCGGGACTCTGACCATCTGTAGTTCCTTGCATTCACATCCATACACTGTGCCCTAGCTCGGAAGAGAAGATCACCACCCAGGCTTCCATCATACCACCTTACATACATTGGGGCCTCTTTCTCTCTGTACCATTCCAAAGTCTTCTTTCGTTCCATCTCAGTCTTCCACTTACTTAGTCCCACACCTTTCACTGTTTTGTCTATCTCGCTTTTCCACCTTTTCACATCCCACTCTAACCCTTCTCTACTTCTGTTCATCACCTTCCATTCATACAACCATTCTCTCCCTTCACAAAATTTATGCACCCACCTAACGAGCATGCCACTCCTGTCTACCATGTTCAGACATTTCTTCTCCCATTTACTCCTCCTTACATTCCACAAATACACCTTCCATGCAATTCTTGTATTCTCCATTCGTTCCAGCCTAACTTTATATCTCAAAGTTGCCTTTATCTGTCTCTCCCTGAACGTACTTCATCCCATGTCACCTCTCAAAGCTTCTACAGCTGCATACCTTGGTGCATTCAGTGCCATTCTTGCTACTCTATTCTGCCCTACTTCCAACTTGGAGGGCGATGAGCTTGGTCTTGGTCTTAGTTCAGCTGAGGCAGATTAAAACATAAGAATTGAGGAGACTGCAAGAGGCCAGTTGATGACCTACACGAGGCAATTCCTTGTCCCTCACCCTTGGAATAATTCAATATTTAGTCATCTCACCTGTCATCCCTATCCATATTCTCATCCAACCGTCTTTTAAAGCTACCTATTGACTCAGCACTTACTACGTGTCTACCCAGCCTATTCCAATCGTTCACCACTCTGTTACTGAACCAATATTTACCTATGTCTGTCCTGAATCGAAATTTTCTAGCTTGTACCCATTTCCACGTGTCCTATATCCTGACTACTAATTTCTAAAACCTGATCAATGTTTCCTTTATTAATTCTTTTTATCTATTTGAAAACCTCAATCATATCCCCTCTTACCCGATCCTTCTCTCTAGGGAGAGGAGAATATATATATTTTTTATATATACTTATAAGTATATGAAGAAGCTACAAAAAGGCCCGGAGGCGCGCACTAGAAAATTCCTGTTACTCCAATACTTCCTTATTACCTACAACCACCTCTCATCCCATCCATAAAATCGTCTAGTAAATAACAATCCCACCACCAACGCCATCCATTCCCTTCCAGTCAATCATCCATAAACTCACCTCCCCACACGTGTGGGGAGGTGAGTGTATGGATGATTAACGGGGTGAAAGAACTGGAAGGGAAGGGATGGTGTTGGTGGAAGGACTGTGTGTGGAGGTGAATGTATGGATGATTGACTGGAAGGGAATGGATGGTGTTGGTGGTAGGACTGTACAGTCCTACCACTAACACCATCCATTCCCTTCCAGTTCTTTCACCCAGTCAATCATCCATACACTCATCTCCCCACACAGTCCCACCACCAACACCATCCATTCCCGCCGCTACTTACGCCCTCGACCGGGAATGCCGCCAGCTCCGGCACCAAGCAAACCACAGGTAGCTGATCACAACAGGATGCGGTTCTCGTCCCCATCACCAACTATACGGCGCCAAAGCACTCGTAAACAGAAGCTTCTGGACTGCCTCATCCTGTAACCTCCCTTTTCCCCGGAGTGAGATGTACAGAGTGTTAGCTTGCTGTACCCGCCAATAGCTCTGAGGCTTCCAGACTGTTTCTACTGAGTCGACGGCAGGCCACAACTATTGCCTGGTGGCCAGTTCTAGCCATGTCGCTAGTCCGTCACCACTACCTTTACACCTGTACTGCACTCTTTCTCCATTCTATATACACCAGTAAAGTTTGCACTTATGACTGCTTTGTGTGCCCCCTACACACACAAGCCCTTTTCTCCCATACAGCAGGCTGGTCGCTCCCTTAATGTATGGTTTGTGGTATTGATGAAAAACAAATGACACTCATTAAAGATTGCTTCCCCAGCCTGGTCATCATCCCTCAACCTCACCCAACGCCACCAACGGGAACAGGTGCAGAAAAGAACAGTGAGACTCATCCAGGGGCCTCACTACACCACATACCCTACAAGCCCTCCACACCTTGCACCTCACTACCCTACAAGCCCATCACACCCTGCACCTCACTATCCTACAAGCCCATCACACCCTGCACCTCACTACCCTACAAGCCCATCACACCTTGCACCTCACTACCCTACAAGCCCATCACACCCTGCACCTCACTACCCTACAAGCCAATCACACCCTGCACCTCACTACCCTACAAGCCCTCCACACCTTGCACCTCACTACCCTACAAGCCCATCACAACCTGCACCTCACTACCCTACAAGCCCTCCACACCTTGCACCTCACTACCCTACAAGCCCATCACACCTTGCACCCCACTACCCTACAAGCCCATTACACCTTGCACCTCACTAACCTACAAGCCCATCACACCTTGCATCTCACTACCCAAAACCCCTCCACACCTTGCACCTCACTACCCTACAAGCTCATCACACCTTGCACCTCACTACCCTACAAGCCCTCCACACCTTGCACCTCACTACCCTACAAGCCCATCACACCTTGCACCTCACTACCCTACAAGCCCATCACACCCTGCACATCACTACCCTACAAGCCCATCACATCTTGCACCTCACTACCCTACAAGCCCATCACACCTTGCACCTCACTACCCTACAAGCCCATTACACCTTGCACCTCACTACCCTACAAGCACTCCACACCTTGCACCTCACTACCCTACAAGCCCTCCACACCTTGCACCTCACTACCCTACAAGCCCATCAAACCTTGCACCTCACTACCCTAAAAGCCCATCACACCTTGCACCTCACTACCCTACAAGCCCATCACACCCTGCACCTCACTACCCTACAAGCCCATCACACCCTGCACCTCACTACCCTACAAGCCCTCCACACCTTGCACCTCACTACCCTACAAGCCCATCACACCCTGCACCTCACTACCCTACAAGCCCTCCACACCTTGCACCTCACTACCCTACAAGCCCATCACACCTTGCACCTCACTACCCTACAAGCCCATTACACCTTGCACCTCACTAACCTACAAGCCCATCACACCTTGCATCTCACTACCCAAAACCCCTCCACACCTTGCACCTCACTACCCTACAAGCTCAACACACCTTGCACCTCACTACCCTACAAGCCCTCCACACCTTGCACCTCACTACCCTACAAGCCCACCACACCTTGCACCTCACTACCCTACAAGCCCATCACACCCTGCACCTCACTACCCTACAAGCCCATCACATCTTGCACCTCACAACCCTACAAGACCATCACACCTTGCACCTCACTACCCTACAAGCCCATTACACCTTACACCTCACTACCCTACAAGCACTCCACACCTTGCACCTCACTACCCTACAAGCCCTCCACACCTTGCATCTCACTACCCTACAAGCCCATCACACCTTGCACCTCACTACCCTAAAAGCCAATCACACCTTGCACCTAACTACCCTACAAGCCCATCACACCCTGCACCTCACTACCCTACAAGCCCATCACACCTTGCACCTCACTACCCTACAAACCCATCACACTTTGCAGCTCACTACCCTACAAGCCCTCCACACCTCGCACCTCACTACCCTACAAGCCCATCACACCTTGCACCTCACTACCCTACAAGCCCATCACACCTTGCACCTCACTACCCTACAAGCTCTCCACACCTTGCACCTCACTACCCTACAAGCCCATCACACCTTGCACCTCACTACCCTACAAGCCCTCCACACCCTGCACCTCACTACCCAAAAAACCCATCACACCCTGCACCTCACTACCCTACAAGCCCATCACACCTTGCACCTCACTACCCTACAAGCCCATCACACCTTGCACCTCACTACCCTACAAGCCCATCACACCCTGCACCTCACTACCCTACAAGCCCTCCACACCTTGCACCTCACTACCCTACAAGCCCATCACACCCTGCACCTCACTACCCTACAAGCCCTCCCCACCCTACACCTCACTTCCCTACAAGCCCTCCACACCCTGCACCTCACTACCCTACAAGCCCATCACACCTTGCACCTCACTACCCTACAAGCCCATCACACCCTGCACCTCACTACCCTACAAGCCCTCCACACCTTGCACTTCACTACCCTACAAGCCCTCCACACCTTGCACTTCACTACCCTACAAGCCCGCCACGCCCATCTCCTTAAGAAGTTCGCCAGGAAGCTGCTTCACCTCCTGAGGCATTGCAACACCCTTCTACCTCACTACCCTACAAGCCCATCACAACTTGCACCTCACTACCCTACAAGCCCATCACACCTTGCACCTCACTACCCTACAAGCCCATCACACCCTGCACCTCACTACCCTACAAGCCCATTACACCTTGCACCTCACTACCCTACAAGCCCATCACACCTTGCACCTCACTACCCTACAAGCCCATCACACCTTGCACCTCACTACCCTACAAGCCCATCACACCTTGCACCTCACTACCCTACAAACCCATCACACCTTGCACCTCACTACCCTACAAGCCCATCACACCCTGCACCTCACTACCCTACAAGCCCATCACACCCTGCACCTCACTACCCTACAAGCCCATCACACCTTGCACCTCACTACACTAAGGGCCCATCACTACCCTACAAACCTATCACACCTTGCACCTCACTACCCTACAAGCCCATCACACCCTGCACCTCACTACCCTACAAGCCCATCACACCCTGCACCTCACTACCCTACAAGCCCATCACACCTTGCACCTCACTACCCTACAAGCCCATCACACCCTGCACCTCACTACCCTACAAGCCCATCACACCCTGCACCTCACTACCCTACAAGCCCTCCACACCTTGCACCTCACTACCCTACAAGCCCTCCACACCTTGCACCCCACTACCCTACAAGCCCATTACACCTTGCACCTCACTAACTTACAAGACCATCACACCTTGCACCTCACTACCCTACAAGCCCATCACACCTTGCACCTCACTACCCTACAAGCCCTCCACACCTTGCACCTCACTACCCTACAAGCCCATCACACCTTGCATCTCACTACCCAAAACCCCTCCACACCTTGCACCTCACTACCCTACAAGCCCATCACACCTTGCACCTCACTACCCTACAAGCCCTCCAAACCTTGCACCTCACTACCCTACAAGCCCATAACACCTTGCACCTCACTACCCTACAAGCCCATCACACCCTGCACCTCACTACCCTACAAGCCCATCACATCTTGCACCTCACTACCCTACAAGCCCATCACACCTTGCACCTCACTACCCTACAAGCCCATTACACCTTGCACCTCACTACCCTACAAGCACTCCACACCTTGCACCTCACTACCCTACAAGCCCTCCACACCTTGCACCTCACTACCCTACAAGCCCATCACACCTTGCACCTCACTACCCTAAAAGTCCATCACACCTTGCACCTCACTACCCTACAAGCCCATCACACCCTGCACCTCAGTACCCTACAAGCCCATAACACCTTGCACCTCACTACCCTACAAGCCCATCACACTTTGCACCTCACTACCCTACAAGCCCTCCACACCTTGCACCTCACTACCCTACAAGCCCATCACACCTTGAACCTCACTACCCTACAAGCCCATCAAACCTTGCATCTCACTACCCTACAAGCCCTCCACACCTTGCACCTCACTACCCTATAAGCCCATCACACCTTGCACCTCACTACCCTACAAGCCCTCCACACCCTGCACCTCACTACCCTACAAGCCCATCACACCCTGCACCTCACTACCCTACAAGCCCATCACACCTTGCACCTCACTACCCTACAAGCCCATCACACCTTGCACCTCATTACCCTACAAGCCCATCACACCCTGCACCTCACTACCCTACAAGCCCATCACACCTTGCACCTCACTACCCTACAAGCCCATCACACTTTGCACCTCACTACCCTACAAGCCCTCCACACATTGCACCTCACTACCCTACAAGCCCACCACACCTTGCACCTCACTACCCTACAAGCCCATCACACCTTGCACCTCACTACCCTACAAGCCCTCCACACCTTGCACCTCACTACCCTACAAGCCCATCACACCTTGCACCTCACTACCCTACAAGCCCTCCACACCCTGCACCTCACTACCCTACAAGCCCATCACACCCTGCACCTCACTACCCTACAACCCCATCACACCTTGCACCTCACTACCCTACAAGCCCATCACACCTTGCACCTCACTACCCTACAAGCCCATCACACCCTGCACCTCACTACCCTACAAGCCCTCCACACATTGCACATCACTACCCTACAAGCCCATCACACCCTGCACCTCACTACCCTACAAGCCCTCCCCACCCTGCACCTCACTACCCTACAAGCCCTCCACACCCTGCACCTCACTACCCTACAAGCCCATCACAACTTGCACCTCACTACCCTACAAGCCCATCACGCCCTGCACCTCACTAGCCTACAAGCCCTCCACACCTTGCACTTCACTACCCTACAAGCCCTCCACACCTTGCACTTCACTACCCAACAAGCCCGCCACGCCCACCTCCTTGAGAAGTTCGCCAGGAAGCTGCTTCACCCCCTGAGGCACTGCAACACCCTTCTACCTCACTACCCTACAAGCCCATCACAACTTGCACCTCACTACCCTACAAGCCCATCACACCTTGCACCTCACTACCCTACAAGCCCTCCACACCTTGCACCTCACTACCCTACAAGCCCATCACACCTTGCATCTCACTACCCAAAACCCCTCCACACCTTGCACCTCACTACCCTACAAGCCCATCACACCTTGCACCTCACTACCCTACAAGCCCTCCACACCTTGCACCTCACTACCCTACAAGCCCATCACACCTTGCACCTCACTACCCTACAAACCCATCACACCCTGCACCTCACTACCCTACAAGCCCATCACATCTTGCACCTCACTACCCTACAAGCCCATCACACCTTGCACCTCACTACCCTACAAGCCCATTACACCTTGCACCTCACTACCCTACAAGCACTCCACACCTTGCACCTCACTACCCTACAAGCCCTCCACACCTTGCACCTCACTACCCTACAAGACCATCACACCTTGCACCTCACTACCCTAAAAGCCCATCACACCTTGCACCTCACTACCCTACAAGCCCATCCCACCCTGCACCTCACTACCCTACAAGCCCATCACACCTTGCACCTCACTACCCTACAAGCCCATCACACTTTGCACCTCACTACCCTACAAGCCCTCCACACCTTGCACCTCACTACCCTACAAGCCCTCCACACCTTGCACCTCACTACCCTACAAGCCCATCACACCTTGCACCTCACTACCCTAAAAGCCCATCACACCTTGCACCTCACTACCCTACAAGCCCATCCCACCCTGCACCTCACTACCCTACAAGCCCATCACACCTTGCACCTCACTACCCTACAAACCCATCACACCTTGCACCTCACTACCCTACAAGCCCATCACACTTTGCACCTCACTACCCTACAAGCCCTCCATACCTTGCACCTCACTACCCTACAAGCCCATCACACCTTGCACCTCACTACCCTACAAGCCCATCACACCTTGCACCTCACTACCCTACAAGCCCTCCACACCTTGCACCTCACTACCCTACAAGCCCATCACACCTTGCACCTCATTACCCTACAAGCCCTCCACACCCTGCACCTCACTACCCTACAAGCCCATCACACCCTGTACCTCACTACCCTACAAGCCCATCACACCTTGCACCTCACTACCCTACAAGCCCATCACACCTTGCACCTCACTACCCTACAAGCCCATCACACCCTGCACCTCACTACCCTACAAGCCCTCCACACCTTGCACATCACTACCCTACAAGCCCATCACACCCTGCACCTCACTACCCTACAAGCCCTCCCCACCCTGCACCTCACTACCCTACAAGCCCTCCACACCCTGCACCTCACTACCCTACAAGCCCATCACACCTTGCACCTCACTACCCTACAAGCCCATCACGCCCTGCACCTCACTACACTACAAGCCCTCCACACCTTGCACTTCACTACCCTACAAGCCCTCCACACCTTGCACTTCACTACCCTACATCCCGCCACGCCCACCTCCTTGAGAAGTTCGCCAGGAAGCTGCTTCACCCCCTGAGGCACTGCAACACCCTTCTACCTCACTACCCTACAAGCCCATCACAACTTGCACCTCACTACCCTACAACCCATCACACCTTGCACCTCACTACCCTACAAGCCCATCACACCCTGCACCTCACTACCCTACAAGCCCATCACACCTTGCACCTCACTACCCTACAAGCCCATCACACCTTGCACCTCACTACCCTACAAACCCATCACACCTTGCACCTTACTACCCTACAAGCCCATCACACCCTGCACCTCACTACCCTACAAGCCCATCACACCCTGCACCTCACTACCCTACAAGCCCATCACACCTTGCACCTCACTACACTACAAGCCCATCACTACCCTACAAGCCTATCACACCTTACACCTCACTACCCTACAAGCCCATCACACCCTGCACCTCACTACCCTACAAGCCCATCACATCCTGCACCTCACTACCCTACAAGCCCATCACACCTTGCACCTCACTACCCTACAAGCCCATCACACCCTGCACCTCACTACCCTACAAGCCCATCACACCTTGCACCTCACTACCCTAAAAGCCCATCACACCTTGCACCTCACTACCCTACAAGCCCATCCCACCCTGCACCTCACTACCCTACAAGCCCATCACACCTTGCACCTCACTACCCTACAAGCCCATCACACTTTGCACCTCACTACCCTACAAGCCCTCCACACCTTGCACCTCACTACCCTACAAGCCCATCACACCTTGCACCTCACTACACTACAAGCCCATCACACCTTGCACCTCACTACCCTACAAGCCCTCCATACCTTGCACCTCACTACCCTACAAGCCCATCACACCTTGCACCTCACTACCCTACAAGCCCTCCACACCCTGCACCTCACTACCCTACAAGCCCATCACACCCTGCACCTCACTACCCTACAAGCCCATCACACCTTGCACCTCACTATCCTACAAGCCCATCACACCTTGCACCTCACTACCCTACAAGTCCATCACACCCTGCACCTCACTACCCTACAAGCCCTCCACACATTGCACATCACTACCCTACAAGCCCATCACACCCTGCACCTCACTACCCTACAAGCCCTCCCCACCTTGCACCTCACTACCCTACAAGCCCTCCACACCCTGCACCTCACTACCCTACAAGCCCATCACACCTTGCACCTCACTACCCTACAAGGCCATCACGCCCTGCACCTCACTACCCTACAAGCCCTCCACACCTTGCACTTCACTACCCTACAAGCCCTCCACACCTTGCACTTCACTACCCTACAAGCCCGCCACGCCCACCTCCTTGAGAAGTTCGCCAGGAAGCTGCTTCACCCCCTGAGTCACTGCAACACCCTTCTACCTCACTACCCTACAAACCCATCACAACTTGCACCTCACTACCCTACAAGCCCATCACACCTCTCACCTCACTACCCTACAAGCCCATCACACCCTACACCTCACTACCCTACAAGCCCATCACACCTTGCACCTCACTACCCTACCAGCCCATCACACCTTGCACCTCACTACCCTACAAACCCATCACACCTTGCACCTTACTACCCTACAAGCCCATCACACCCTGCACCTCACTACCCTACAAGCCCATCACACCCTGCACCTCACTACCTTACAAGCCCATCACACCTTGCACCTCACTACACTACAAGCCCATCACTACCCTACAAGCCTATCACACTTGCACCTCACTACACTACAAGCCCATCACTAGCCTACAAGCCTATCACACCTTGCACCTCACTACCTTACAAGCCCATCACACCCTGCACCTCATTACCCTACAAGCCCATCACACCCTGCACCTCACTACCCTACAAGCCCATCACACCTTGCACCTCACTACCCTACAAGCCCATCACACCCTGCACCTCACTACCCTACAAGCCCATCACACCCTGCACCTCACTACCCTACAAACCCTCCACACCTTGCACCTCACTACCCTACAAGCCCATCACACCTTGCACCCCACTACCCTACAAGCCCATTACACCTTGCACCTCACTAACCTACAAGCCCATCACACCTTGTACCTCACTACCCTACAAGCCCATCACACCTTGCACCTCACTACCCTACAAGCCCATCACACCTTGCATCTCACTACCCAAAACCCCTCCACACCTTGCACCTCACTACCCTACAAGCCCATCACACCTTGCACCTCACTACCCTACAAGCCCTCCACACCTTGCACCTCACTACCCTACAAGCCCATCACACCTTGCACCTCACTACCCTACAAGCCCATCACACCCTGCACCTCACTACCCTACAAGCCCATCACACCCTGCACCTCACTACCCTACAAGCCCATCACACCTTGCACCTCACTACCCTACAAGACCATCACACTTTGCACATCACTACCCTACAAGCCCTCCACACCTTGCACCTCACTACCCTAAAAGCCCATCACACCTTGCACCTCACTACCCTACAAGCCCATCACACCTTGCACCTCACTACCCTACAAGCCCTCCACACCTTGCACCTCACTACCCTACAAGCCCATCACACCTTGCACCTCACTACCCTACAAGCCCTCCACACCCTGCACCTCACTACCCTACAAGCCCATCACACCCTGCACCTCACTACCCTACAAGCCCATCACACCTTGCACCTCACTACCCTACAAGCCCATCACACCTTGCACCTCACTACCCTACAAGCCCATCACACCTTGCGCCTCACTACCCTACAAGCCCATCACACCCTGCACCTCACTACCCTACAAGCCCTCCACACCTTGCACTTCACTACCCTACAAGCCCATCACACCCTGCACCTCACTACCCTACAAGCCCTCCCCACCCTGCACCTCACTACCCTACAAGCCCTCCACACCCTGCACCTCACTACCCTACAAGCCCATCACACCTTGCACCTCACTACCCTACAAGCCCATCACACCCTGCACCTCACTACCCTACAAGCCCTCCACACCTTGCACTTCACTACCCTACAAGCCCTCCACACCTTGCACTTCACTACCCTACAAGCCCGCCACGCCCACCTCCTTGAGAAGTTCGCCAGGAAGCTGCTTCACCCCCTGAGGCACTGCAACACCCTTCTGCTGGCACCACCTCCACCACGACACAGTGTCACTAACACTAACACTCTGGTTCTCATACGTGCCCGCAAGGACTGATACAGAAAAAGTGCTGTGCCCATGATGGTGAAAATATTAAATCAATTAATACGTGCTTAGTGTTAGATTTAGTTAAACTTTGCTAATCCTATTATCCTCATTATTACTATTATTATTTATTTTTCAACACCATTTTGTATACTGCCTATTGTATATTTTCAGCTCTTGGGCAGCACATCTTTTATCAATAATCCATTTATTATTATTATTATTATTACATGGTGCAGTGTAACACTGTAACCACCTTGAGTACCGTAGTGCAACATCCTCACCTGTAACCACCACCACACTAGTCCACACAACACACCAAATCAATAGTGGATCCGCACGTGCTTCCGAATATCAGTCTTTGTCTTGAAACATTTCTTACAAATATCACACTTGAACTCCCTCAAACCAGTGTGTCTAAACATGTGTTTATTGAGATCAGAAACACGATGGAATCTTTTACCACAGTCATCACATTCATGATTTTTAACACCACTGTGTGTCAAGGTGTGTTGGATGAGGCTAGACTGATGAGTAAATGTTTTCTCACATTGTTTACATTTATAATTTTTAATACCACTGTGTGCCAGGGTGTGTTTGGTGAGGTTAAACTTTTCAGTAAATTTTTTCCCACAAAGTTGGCATTCATAATTTTTAACACCACCGTGTCTCAGAGTGTGTTTATTGAGGGTAGACTTTTCAGTAAATTTTTTTTCACATAGTTGACATTCAAAATTTCTAACACCACTGTGTCTCAGGGTGTGATGGGTGAGGCTAGACTTACTAGTAAATCTTTTCCCACATTGTTTACATTCATATTTTTTAACACCACTGTGTGTCAGGGTGTGTTTGGTGAGGTCATACTTTCGGATAAATGTTTTCTCACATTGTTTACATTCATAATTTTTAACACTACTATGTATTAGGGTGTGTTGGGTGAGGTAAGACTTTAGGATAAATGTTTTGTCACATTGTTTACATTCATGATTTTTAACACCACTGTGTGTCAGGGTGTGTTTGGTGAGGTAAGACTTTAGGGTAAATGTTTTCTCACATTGTTCACATTCATAATTTTTAATACCACTGTGTATTAGGATATGTCTAGTGAGGTCAGACTTACAGGCAAATATTTTCCCACACGATTGACATCCATAATTTTTAACACGACTGTGCATCTCAAGCAGAGTCTTGCATTTAAAAGTTCTATCACACTGTTGACACTCAAACTTGCTCTCTCCTTTGTGGACTGAGTTGCCAGCCTCAAGGTGATTCTTGCCATCACACCCGCGCCTCCCCACACCTGAGGCAGATTGATCCTGCTGCTCCTGGCCACTCATGCTGCTGCCTGGCCTCACAGCCTCCACTGCAGCACACGCCATGGCCGGTCCTGCAGAAACCCTCAGGGAAGCTGCACCAAGCCTGGTCGGTGACGAGCAGGGCAGCCGGCTTGGACTCTGGCCTCAGCACCTGCAACAATGGTGACGGTCAGTACACACAGAGCCACGCATTGCCTTTACACTCTGCTCCCGCCTACAGGGCCACCACCCTGCTTCATGCCTCACTCACGCTACACTTGGCAAGGCTTCCACTCCCTCATCATTTCTCATCTACATTGTTGTACCTATGGCGTCTGTGTTCATTTTTCTCTCCCTCCCAGCTGCTTGCTCTGTACAGGGCCCATGTATGGAGTATGGTTCTCATGTCTGGGGGGGTTCAACTCACACAGCTCTATTAAACAGAGTGGAGTCTAAAGCTTTTCGTCTCATCAACTCTCCTCCTCTAACTGACTTGATTCTTTAAGTCACCGAAGCAATGTTGCATCTTAATCTATTTTCTACCGCTATTTTCATGCTGACCGCTCTTCTGAACTTGCTAACTGCATGCCTCCACCCTTCCCGCGGCCTCGCTACACAAAACTTTCTACTTCTTCTCATCCTTATTCTGGCCATCTTTCTAAAGCATCCCTTACACTGGTAAACTCTGGAACTCTCTTCCTTTGTCTGCTTTTCCACCTGCCTATGACTTAAACTCTTTCAAAAGAGGAGTCAAGACACCTCTAATGTTAACTGGACCTACACCCCTTGATTCTTTTCTCCTACTGTCCTCTGAAACACAGCATTCCATCTCGGCCAAGCCACGCCCCAGTCTCCAGACTTTACTCCCTATTCTACTCCCAGCCTAGAAACCTTCACTTTTTAGCCTGGCCTTCCAACAGTGCAAGAAAAGATAGTTCAGCGTGAAATGTGTTCCTGTGTGGAACTCTCTGCCTGATTGTTTGGTGTCACTAAGTGATGTCACCTTATTCTAGAGGATCCTTGCATCATTTTGGATCAAGAAGCGTGAGCGAATTAATGCCAATAAAGTAAGCGCCAGACATCAAAGGTCATACGGCACTATGTTAAGTTAAAAGGCAAAAGGCAAGGAAATAATGGCACAGCAAAGCACGTGAAGGAAGAGAACCGAGGAGACGAGGTGTGTGACAGACAGATGAAATACCAAAACACCTTCTGGAGAGTATTACAAGGAGAGGGAGAGAGAGAGGGAGAGAGGGAGAGAGAGAGAGAGAGAGAGAGAGAGAGAGAGAGAGAGAGAGAGAGAGAGAGAGAGAGAGAAAGAGAGAGAGAGAGAGATAATAAACAACTTTGATCACAACTCAGATTGTAACCATTTCATTATTAATTGATGTTGCTTTATTTAGCCTGAACACGTGACCAGAAGGTTTGGGTGGAACACATTGTCTCACATCTGATAATCATCATACTATATAATAATGGTAAATATTTCCTTCCTTACCATTCTGTGCTTTTAGTGATTTTTCTTTCTTCCATATATTTTTGAGTTCATTTGAGTGTTTTGAGGCATCCTTTGTTATGCAAATGAATAACCATAATATAACACAACAATCTTGATCTCTCATAGTGGAAAGTGTGTCCGTCCAAGCCCCGCCATGTTGTTGTTGTTATTGTTTGGTTCAATGGGGAGGCGGTGGTGCAGTGATCAGCGTTCGGGCATGGGAGTCTAGGGTCCTGGGTTCGAATCCCCGATATCCGCTGACCACTTTTCAATATTTGATATTTGATATCACCACCGAGTGGCCAAAGACTACCCAAATTGTTGCCATGCTGTCCTCAGACGGGACTTACAACGTTAATATGCATCTGAGGCTGTAGCAGTAATAAGCCTCACACGTTCTCAACATATTCAAGAGAGAACTAAATCATTCGAGGCGTCACTATAGAAATTATAAAACCTACACCAAATAACAGGCAAGGCAAGTCCATCTGTGCCTCCATATGCCTACTGGTGCCAACGGTTAATGATATAGGAGAGAGAGAGAGAGAGAGAGAGAGAGAGAGAGAGAGAGAGAGAGAGAGAGAGAGAGAGAGAGAAAATCCAATGGCACTTATTTTTTCCTAACCTAACCTGTTGAAAATTTATATTAACTACTCTGTCTATTTTGATTCAATGACACAAACTTAACAAATTACCGATATAGAAACTTAACAAATTACCGATAAGGAAAATCTGTGTTAATTAATATCTGAAAACATAACCTGGACAACCAGAACATATTTCAAACTGATGGCGGGTCCAGCCCTCACCCCCCCATGGCACCCATGTGGGACCTTTGCATATGATTGGCTGAAAACAATTCTGTGAATTACCTCAAACTAATTAGATGGGTCCATTAGTTATTGTTTCACTTTTCCTCTACAAGTAGCGCGCAGTTGTACTGAGAAGCCGAGAATTTCACCTGCGGAGGGAAGAGCTGGTAAGGGCGATTTGAAGTTATGTTAGGTTGGTTAGGTTATGTTAAGTTATGGTTAGGTTAAGGTTGTTAGGTTAGATTACGGTTATGTTATGGTTAGGTTAAGTTAAGGTTATGTTCGCTTCAGCTAGGTTCAGTTATGTAAGATTTTTACATTTTATTACCCAAATCCAGAAAAAAAACCTAAGGTTGAGAACCCTAGTTTTTGGGTTTATAATAAAATGTAAAAATCTTATATAACTGAACCTAACTGAACTGAACTGAACCGAACCAAACCTAACCATAACCTAACCTAGTTAAGTGGGAATGAAATAAGGAGGATGAAAGAGTATAAGTATTTTTTTTTTTTTTTTTATCAAAAGGGCACCGGCCAAGGGAAAACAAAAACGTTAAAAAAAAAAAATTCCCCCTTGTCACCAGACCCTGCAAAGAGGACAGTAGGAGGAATAAAGTAAGGGGTGGAGTTCATTTAACATTAGAGGTGTCTTGACACTCCTCTTTTGAAAGAGTTTTAAGTCATAGGCAGGTGGAAAAACAGACAAAGGAAGAGAGTTCCAGAGTTTACCAGTGTAAGGGATAAAAGAGTGAAGATACTGGTTAACTCTTGCATTAGGAAGATGGACAGAATAGGGATGCGAAGAAGTAGAAAGTCTTGTGCAGCGAGGCAGCGGGAGGGGGGTGAGGCATGCAGTTAGCAAGTTCAGAAGAAGAGCAGTCAGCATGAAAATAGCGGTAGAAGATAGATAAAGATGCAACATTGCGTCGGTGACTTAAAGAATCAAGACAGTCAGTTTGAAGAGGAGAGTTGATGAGACGAAAAGCTTTAGACTCCACCCTGTTTAAAAGAGCTGTGTGAGTTGAACCCCTCAAGACATGAGAGTCATACTTCCTACATGGGCGGATAAGGCCCCTGTACAGAGCAAGCAGCTGAGAGGGAGAAAAATGGACGCAGATGCCATAGGACACCTAACTTCTTAGAAGCTGATTTAGCAAGAGTAGAGATATGAAATTGCCAGTTTAGATTTTTAGTAAAGGATAGACCGAGTGTGTTTAATGTGGAGGAGAGGGGAAGTTGAGTGTCATTGAAGAAGAGAGGATAGTTATCTGGAAGGTTATGTCGAGTAGATAGTTGTAGAAATTGAGTTTTTGAGGCATTGAACAAAACCATGTTTGCTCTGTCCCAATCAGAAACTAGTGAAAGATCAGAAGTTAAGCGTCCTATAGCATCTCGCCTCAAGTCATTTAATTCTTGTTGGGTTGGGCGTCTGTTGTACGACGTTGAAAAATGCAAGGTGGTGTCATCAGCATAGGAGTGGATAGGGCATTGAGTCAGATTTAGGAGATCATTGATGAATAATAGAAAGAGAGTGGGTGATAGGACAGAACCCTGAGGAACACCACTGTTGATAGTTATTTGGGGAAGAACAATGACCGTCCACTACAGCAGCAATAGACCGGTTGGAAAGGAAACTGGAGATGAAGGTACAGAGAGGATAGAATCCGTAGGAGGGTAGTTTAGAAATTAAAGATTTATGCCAGACTCTATCGAAGGCTTTCGATATGTCAAGGCCGACAACAAAGGTTTCACCGGTCCCTAAAAGAGGATGACCAAGATTCAGTTAGGAAAGCAAGAAGATCACCAGTAGATCGGCCTTTACGGAAACCATACTGGCAATCAGAGAGAAGGTTGTGAGCTGATAGATGTCTCATTATCTTCTTGTTAAGGACAGACTCAAAGGCTTTAGAAAGGGAGGAAATCAAAGCTATAGGGCAGTAGTTAGAATGGTTGGAGCGGTCACCTTTTTTAGGGACAGGTTGAATGTGAGCAAACTGCCAGCAAGAAGGATAGGTAGAAGTAGAGAGACACAGCAAGTACTTCATTTGCCTACTACCACTCCTCTCTCTCATCTCACTCCATTCTTGCACTCCTATCTCTTCTACCACTACCTCTAACATCTTACTCCTTGCATACTCATACTTCTCGCATTCCAGCATCAAGTGTTCCACTGTTTCATCCACCTCTTTCTCACACATCATACACCTCTTACATCCATCATTCTTCCATCTGCTAACCCGACTCTTTACTTCTAATGACTTTGTCCGAGCCCTGAAGAGTAAATCACCCCCAAAGCTGCCATCATAGAAACTTTCATACCTTGGCTGCTCCTTCCCTCTATACCATTCCAGTGTTGATTTTGCATTCATTCTCCTTCACCATTCCTCTTTTCCCTTCTCTTCCACACGCTGATTTATTTCCCTTTTACATATTTCCATACTCCCATGTCTCATAACACCTCTCACAAACATTCCCAGTTCACCCGCCCACATTTCAACTTTTATTGAATCTTTCATCCACTTTCCATACATGTTCCATTCACATACCTTTGTTGCCCATCTGTTCTCATCCATTCTCTGTAGTCTGGCTATGTACCTCAGCCCTGCCTTTGCCATCCTCTCTCTGAAGGTGCTCCAAGTGAGTGAAGGGTTTTGATAAGGGGGATGTAGGAAAAGTTCTTATGATCAGTAGTCAGGATAGAACAAGAAATAACTGATTCAAACTAGAAAAATGTAGATTTAATAAAGAAATAGGCAGAAATTGGTTTACAAATACAGTCGGCCCCCCAAGGGTGCGCTTAATGTAGTCCGAACCCTTGCGCACCCTTGGAAAAACGCATCCTTGGAAGTTAATAACCTATGGGAAATTCACTAATGTAGTCCGGGACTCTTAAGACTTACCCTTTTTTCGCCCAATAACCCCCGAAATACATGATACAATGAAAGAATATACAGTACATATACACATGTGGTTAAATATGATAGATAATAGATATATACTGTACTGGCGGAAGCCAAAGATCTAGAGGAGGAGGAATCCCACTGAGAGAGAGAGAGAGAGAGAGAGAGAGAGAGAGAGAGAGAGAGAGAGAGAGAGAGAGAGAGAGAGAGAGAGAGATGACGTCATCACAACATGGCCGCCCGACAAAAGCTGAATTTCTTTGCGTATTTCCCGTCTTATACAGACGTGAGAAGAATGCAAAGAAAATCAGCGTAATTGAAAAGAAAGGACTAGTAACATCGGTAAAAATCTCCCTTTGTGTTGCACTTTCTTCCTATTCACGTCTATGAAAGGATAGAGGAACCATGAAGCGATACAAACCATAACAGGTCACAAGAAGAAGAAGAGGAAGAGGAGGAAGAAGAATTCCCCATATGAAGCTTTAGGATGTTGAGTTCTTTAAAGGAGATGGAAGGAGGGAGAGAAAGACGAATGGTGGAGAGAGAGAGAGAGAGAGAGAGAGAGAGAGAGAGAGAGAGAGAGAGAGAGAGAGAGAGAGAGAGAGAGAGAGAGAGAGAGAGAGAGAGAGACTGCTAGCTGACAACGCGTCAAGGGCTGGTGGAGAATGGCGGGATGTGTTGTCTCATCCCGCTGCTGCCAGCTAGTGATTTTGCGCACGCTTTGAATTTTTTCGCACCCTTTGAACGTAAGTGCCAAACTGGTACTGTCCGCACCCTTGGAATTTCGCACCCTTGGGAGGCCGACTGTAGAGTGATAGATGATTGGAACAGACTCAGTCAGCAGGTAGTTAGTGCTCAGACAATAGGGAGTTTTAAGAAAAGACTAGACGACTTCATGGATGGGGATGGGAGGTGGGTGTAGGTAATAAGGGGATATTGGATTAACAGGAACTACCTAGTGCAGGCCTCCGGACTTTTTGTAGCTTCCTTATATTCTTATGTTCTTATGTTATCCCATGTCCCCTCTGATGCCTTCCACTGCCACATACCTATTAGCGCCTAGTGCTATCCTGCCTGCCTCGTTCTACACCACTTCCATTCTATCTAGTTTATTTCTTGTCCATACAGTGGTTTCCAGTCCATACATAATGCTAGGGACAGCCATACCCTTCCACAGTCCTCTCACCACTTCATACTTGTTGGCCCTATAGAGCTCCTGCAGTGACGTCATGACCTTGAGCCAGGATGTCAACAACCGCCATGTTTGTAGACTAATCACTGTTATAGTGAATAATTATTTGCATTACGGTCGTGTATATAGACACTGTCATATAGAAGAGTTATGTTATCGTCAGGTTAAGTTAAGGTAAAGATTAGGAAGACGGACCAGTCTGTTTTTTGGACAAAGCAATTTTTTCCTGATAGATTTTGATGTGTTTTGAATTAATCTGATGTTTGTTTGTTATGCCATGCAATTCTTTTTTTCTCACGGTAAAAATTGTCACAAAAAAGTCAGATTAAATCAAAACCATCAAAACCAATAAGAGAAAAATTGCTTTAAGTAATGCTAAGCAAACCTAATTAAACCTAACCTAACCTAAGCAAACCTAATTAAACCTAACCTAGCATAACCAAACCAAACCTAAACTAGATAAAGATTCGTAAGACGATCCAATAGGTTAGGTTAGGTTTGCTTAGGTTAGGTTAGGTTTAATTAGGTTTGCTTAGGATTACTTGAAGCAGTTTTTCTCTTATTGATTGTGATGGTTTTGAATTAATCTGACTTTTTTGTGGCAATTTTTAACTTGGGGAAAAAAATTGTATGGCATAACAAACAAACATCAGATTAATTCAAAATATATCAGAAAAAATTGCTGTCCAAAAAACAGACTGGGTCGTCTTCCTAATCTTCATCCTAACTTAACCTAACATAATCTAACCTAACCTAAGCCTCCTGGCTAGTACAGTGGTAGCGCGCTGGCCTTGCATTCGCTTGGTCGGCAGATCGAGTCCCCGCCCAGGCTCGTGATGCTTAAGCTGTTTACTGGGGAGGAACTGCTGTGGTCGGGCACCACAGTGGTGCAGCGGTGGTCCACCATGGCTGTGAGGCATAGACCTCTAAACAAAACCTAGTAAAACCTAGTAAAACCATAACAGTAAATCTTACTAATAGCATCTCCTCACGGATCACCAAAATATTGACATAGGTGATAAGGTATGTAATGTACAACATGTTAGTGGTGGTTTTATTTGGAGGACGGCCTTAGTTTGGCCAGAGGCTCTTTAAAAATCTGGAAGGTGTCTCAAATTCTAAGTCCACACAGATTTTAAGTTATGGTTAGGTTACGTTTATGTTATGGTTAGGTTAGGTGAGGTTAGGTTCGGTTCAATTAGGTCTGGTTATATAAGATTTTTACATTTTAACCCAAGAGTTAGGGTTCTCAACCTTAGACTTTTTGTGGATTTGGGTAATTTAATGTAGAAATCTTATATAACCTCACCTAACTGAACTGAACCTCACCTAACTTAACCTAACCATAACATAATCGTAACCTAACCGAACAACCTTAACCTAACCATAACTTAACATCTGTGTGGACTTAGAATTTGAGGCACCTACCAATTTTTTTAAAGAGCCTGTGGCCAAACTAAGGCCGTCCCCCAAATAAAACCACCACTAACATGTTGTACATTACATACCTTATCACCTGTCAATATTTTGGTGATCCGTGAGGAGATGCTATTAGTAAGATTTACCCCTTACCTAATCACACAACGCCTCCCACAGCCTGCCAGGTGTACCTGTCTGGACGGGGCGGGGCTGGGCTGGACGGGGATGTTCACCTTTCTTCACCTTGACTATGGGACGCTAGGAAGCCGCTGCTGCTGCTTGGAAGGACCTGACCTGTTGTTGAGGTCAGGAGGAAGAAGATGGCGGGCTTTGTTGAGACACACTATACTGTTGGGGATCGTGGGCCTTTGTTTCAGCAGGTGCACAATATATCAGCTATAGCTGAAACCAAGGATCTTATACAGATAAGATCCTTGGCTGAAACATAGTGCCGCATGTCGTCTGCTCCTGGGCCGCGCATGCGCACGAGGGCCAAGTGAGCAGTTTGTTTCGTCACATCGGCACCCTTAAATATATACCATATAAACTATATACTGATCGTAAGAACTTTTCCCATCCCCCTATTTTACACACCTCGCCGAAACAGGTGATCTTGATGTTGATCTTGATGTCACAGGTAACCAACGTTATAACGTGCTCTGTGATATGGGGTGGAGTACCTTCAGGGAAAGAATTGCCAAGGGAAAACTGTCATTTATCAAGAAAATCGAAGGACTCCAAGAAGATAGATGGGCCAAGAAAATCATGAAGGAGAACAAGCCAGGATCCACTTGGAGAGAGGTTAATAGATGGAAGAGAAAGGAAAATCTAGAAGAAGAGTGGAGTAGATTGAAAGTGAGGGATATAAGAAGGATAGAGGACAATGGATGGAGAAAGTGGAGATCAGGAATAGAGAAGAAGTCTACACTAAAGTGGTACAGTAGGAAACAGAAACCTGGGAGGATAGAGTGGCACGTAGGGGATTGGGGAAGTAAATTACTGTTTAAGGCAAGGACAGGCACCTTAGAACTGAATGGTAGAAATAGGGATGAACAGGAGCAGAGCTGTGGATTATGTAAGGGAGTGAAGGAAACGGTAGAACATATGGTAGTGGTTTGTGATAGATACGAAGAGAGAAGACAGCTGGTAGAAGGAATTACAGAGATTATTGGGGGGGAAGAATGGAGCAAGAGACTAGATGAAGTGGATGGAGGAATCACCACTGTACTAGGATTGTATGGAGACAAGGAAACTGAAAGAGTGGTGAAGTGTACTCAAAAGTTTTTGCTGCAGAGTTGGGAAAGGAGAAAGAGACTGACTGAGCAAAATTGAGCAGCAAAATCTATAGAAAGAGATAGAAGAAAGAAGTAGACGGGAGACGACCTACAAAGCGATATCAAGCGGAATAGGTCAAAAGAAGAAGAAGAAGAGGTTCGGCAGGAACTGGACAAAAATTGGCTAATAAGCAAATAAGCTAAATAAACAGGGCAAACTTTTCAATGCATATACATATTACATATCAGAACGATACAATATTCAGTTATTATATGTTTGACACATCATCTGTACTTACATTTACAAATCCTGAATAAGGATAAGAACATAAGAATATAAGGAAGCTACAAAAGGCCCGGAGGCCTGCACTAGGTAGTTCCAGTTACTCCAATACTCCCTTATTACCTACAACTACCTCTCATCCCCATTCATAAAGTCATCTAGTCTTCTTTTAAAACTCCCTATCGTCTGTGTACTAACTACCTGCTGAGTCTGTTCCATTCATCTACCACCCTATTTGTAAACCAATTTCTGCCTATTTCTTTACTAAATTTACATTTTCTTGTTTGAATACGTTATTTTTTGTTCTATCCTGACTATATACTGATCGTAAGAACTTTTCCCATCCCCCTTATTAAAACTCTTCACCCACTTATAAATACTTCAATCAGATCACCTTTTAACTCTACGCCTTTCCAGTGAGTGTAATTTCAAAAGCTTTAGTCTCCTTTCATAACTGAAATTATGAATCCCTTCTATCATTTTGGTCATCCTTCTCTGCACTGACTCTAACAATCATATATCCATTCTATAATACGGGGACCAAAACTGCACTGCATAGTCGAGGTGAGGTCTGACTAACGCCAAATACAACTTCAGAACAACCTCAGCACTTCTACTTTTAACACTCCTAGCAATGAATCGTAACACCTTATTAGCCCGATTTCTAGCCTCAATACATTGTTTTCTGGGACGGAGGTCTGAGCTAACCTGTACACCCAAATCTCTCTTACATTCTGATCTATTCAGTTTTACCTTGCTTATGTTGTACCTATTGTGAGTATTTTCCCTTCCAACAATCATTACTCTACACTTGTCAATATTAAAATCCATCTGCCACCTGACCACCCACTCGTTTAACCTATCTAAGTCTCCCTGCAGGTCTTTTATGTCAGATTCTGATCCAATAATCCTACCTATCTTAGAATCATCAGCAAATTTACTACTAATCCCACTGTCTAAGTCATTAATGTATATTAAGAATAGTAATGGTCCTAAAACAGATCCCTGTGGAACTCTGCTTGTTACCCAACACACACACTTTTTTAGACTTAGCAATTGTAACTCTTTGTTGCCTATCGCTAAGCCGCGACCTAATCCAGCGGAGAACTTTCCCATCAATCCCATTCGCTCTAACCTTACTTAGTAGTCTATCATGTGGAACTTATCAAATGCTTTACTGAAGTCAAGGTATATAATATCATAATTCTCATCATTATCTACTGCCTTATAAACCTTCCTATAAAAACTTAATAAGTTAGTGAGACATGACCTACTTTTGGTGAACCCATGTTGTGAATCATTTATTAAATTAGACTTTTGCAAATGTTCTCTAATCTTATTTGCAATAATAGACTTTAGTAATTTACCTACAATTAAAGTCAGACTGACGGGTCGGTAATTAGACTTTAATGCTCTATGTCCCTTCTTGAAAATAGGAACTACATTCGCTTGCCTCCACATTGAAGGAATCTCCCCTAAATCCACTAATTTCCTGAAAATATTAACTAACGGCTCGCTAACCACCTCTTTACATTCCTTTATTACCCTGGGATAAACCTCATCTGGACCTGGTGATT
>JAPQNM010000038.1:1334813-1347313 GCA_029783475.1 Metacarcinus magister | reverse complement strand
GCAGTGAACCTTCGTCAATACCTTCTTTGTTGTGATTACTGAAGTGATTTTACGACCTACACGATTGCCCAGCATCTGCGTTTTCTTAGAAGAATTTTGAGGCAGACTTTTATCTTGAATTCTACGGGTGTTTTTTGTCTTTTTCAGTATCTTTGATGGTCGTACTGTCCTTGTGTCTTTATGTTGAGCTTGTTTGGTGGATATTTTACATTTCGGTTCAGTTCCCGTGCATGCTATGGTGTAATCCTTTACCTTGACTCTTTTGTTTGCCAGTTTGTTCGTTTTTCTTACCTTCAATACGTTCACTTTCCATCCTTTATCTTTAACATAGTTCATTCTTTCTTTGATGATGATCTGTGTCGGTGATTCGAGCTTTCTGATTTTAGGGAGAGGCTTTTCCTTCCCTGAATCATCTAAGACATTCAAACGCTTCTTAAGTTTTTTATTTACCCGTCTTAGTTTCTTATTCTTTTTTACACTCTTCTTGTGTGTGTCGTCTTTTAGAGGTCTTTGAACTTTTTCATCTGTTGTCCCGTTTTTATTATGAATCACTTGCTTTACTTTATCCTCTTGTTTTGATTTATCTTTCTCCTTTGCTTTCGGCTTCCCCTTACTTTTCTTAATTGACTTTTTTACTTTCTTTAACATCTTTCTCAACAGTTTGATATTATTACTTGAGGCTTGATTCTTCATAATCTTTTTCTTACTCGTATCATCACCACTACTTTCATTCTTTCTTACTTTTCCTATTTCATTTTCTTTATCATCGCTCCAGTTCTTTCCTTTGTCCTCATTCTCGATATTGTTACGAGGGAGAGTTTCTTTCATCGTCTTCACTAGTTTATTTATCAGTTTCTTCTTGGTTTTCCTTTTCTTTCCCTTCTCCGGCTGTGTCTTCATGCTTGTTTTAATATGGTATTTGGCTGCAGTTTCCGGTGACTTGCACTTTCCCTTAACACACACCTGAGGACATAACGAGGCAAGTCAACGGGTGAACACGTCAACTTAAAACATCAAATCATGGTTACAAAAAATGAACATTGAGATTATAATATGGAAAGAAATACTGTACAATGTTGAAAACTGGATATATAAGCGTGAGGGGGATGTTATAACTGAAGAAAAATGTGCAGGAAAGTTAAACAAGAATCATAAAAGATTTGTGCAAAATTGACGTTTGTAAAAATATGGATGAGGTCGGGGATGGGAGGAGATGGAGTGGTGAGGTGAGGTGAGGTGAGGTGTGACAGATACGAGGTGGGATATGGGAAGGGTTTGTATTGGGAATGAGGCGAGGACGGAGGCGTGGTGTATGGAGGGAACTCACTTTGTTTTGGTTACAGGTGGTGCCATCTAGGGCTGACACGGCAGGACTCCTTAACCTCAGTCCCTTGTAACACCATATCTCTCGACACACGTTCTAGGGGTTAAGGGTGAGGTCACATGTACTATTCAAAATATCAAGTCGAATGTTCTCTGATATATTTCCTACCCATTGTAATTTTGTTTATTAACTGGCTTTTATAATGAGGAACTAAAATAGTGCAGGGCAAAGGTTACTATAGGCTCTCTCTCTCTCTCTCTCTCTCTCTCTCTCTCTCTCTCTCTCTCTCTCTCTCTCTCTCTCTCACACACACACACACACACACTCACGGGGTGGTGATGGGCGGCGTGCCTCCACCCCTTGCCGAACATGTAGTGACATTGTTGGTCTGCATCAAACTTCATGCCGGGAAGCTCTTTGTCGGAGATCGAATACGACTTCCTACTCCCGCTGTTTTCATTCGCCAGACACGCCCCTCTGAACCAACACAGAAAATACAGTCACATTTGTGATTAATATATGGATTCAGACTGATACTCTGCATGTACTAGTATAGACCAAGTTTTAGGAATACAACATTTTACACTGTTGCCTCCATCAATCCACATCTTTACAATTTGAATTTAACTTAACAATGCATGAGACTTTTTTTTGTATTTCGTCCATTCTTTGTAATCTCCCTTCTAGATTGTGCCGTGTCCAGGGGACTCACTGCGTGTGGAGGAAGTCCCTGAGTTGATCCATGGAGCATGAAGACCAAGTGTTGCCACCATCGTTGAGTGTGGTGGCCATGAGGTAACCCTTCTTGCTGCACGCTGCCGCTGGCTTCTCACCGTCATGTGCGAGGTTCATGCTGAGACAAGGGAAGGTAAGGTTACGTACCACCATGCCTACCAACATAATGTGAAGTAAGTCATTTATCACTCTACAAAGATAAAAAAGTAGATAATGGTTGTATTTCATAAGTTTTAACCAGTAGATGCTGCTGCTGCCGCTGATGATGATGGTGATGAAATAACTTTTAAAACAAAGTTATTGGAATAAGAAAATAAATTAAGAGCAAAAATAAGACAGTATGATATGCATAGCGACTAAAAACTAATTGAGTGAGTGACTGACTGACTGATATGCTGATTGACTGGCTAGCTTAACTGACTGGCTTACTGAGTGAATGACCGACTGACTGGCTGGCGATTGACTGACTAACTGTCCGACTAAATGAACGTCTGATCGATTGCCTTACAGCTTAATCGACTGACTAACTGGTTGTTTGATTTCATGCGAGCGAGCGTGAATGAACAACAAAATGAACGAATGAGTGCGTAAATGAGTGAGCAAATGAACGAATGCATAAGTGAGCGAGCAAGTGAGAAAGTGAGTGAGTGCATGAGTAAGTGAATGAGTAAACAAATAAATCAACACATGAGTAAGCGAGTGAGTGTGTATACAATACGTGCAGGAACACCCAAAATAAACAGCAGGATGGATGTTTATATTCACCTGTGTCCCATTTCATGCGCAATAGTGAAGGCTGAGGTGAACTTGGTGCCCTCAACGATGGAGCAGGAGTGTGTTGGTGTGCACATACCCTGGATGAAGGACATGCCCGTAGTGGCCGTGTTGGGCTGGGAGCCGGAGTACAAGTCGACCCCAGTCAGTAGCAAGGCGTGGTCCCACATCCTCTTCCCGCGCTGAGCTCACGAAGGATGGTAAAGGTGTAGGTGTGTGCGTGCTTAGTAGAAGATTTTATACACACATTGATGCACACACATATACGCACATGGAGACATTTTCGCACATACATATATAATTATATATGTTTAGGGAGAGCATACGCACATACAACTTTATACTTGTCATAGCGCACGCACACACACACACACACACACACACACACACACACACACACACACACACACACACACACACTCACATACACTTCTCGCCTCTATCAATCCTAACATGTGTAAGAATTTCTACAATATAACAATTGATGAAATGAGAGAAAAAAGTTAAAATGTAAATCAATCCATAAATAAATAGATAAGTATGAAGGGTGTTAACAGGATGAGGTGACACGACTCCCTTACCTTGTCGTTCAGCTCAGCCTGCCACCTGCAAAAGTTACTCAGGTACTTGTTGCCATCCCCTTCCGCTTCGTCCAGTGCGTCAGGACCCAACACCTTGAACTTGGTCACCAGTAACTTCAAGCTCACGTCACCGAGGCTTGGATCAGAGAAGATGCGGCTCACCTGGGGAGGAGGGGGAGGAGAAAGAGGAGGAGGAGGAGGAGGAGGAGGAGGAGAAGGAGGAGGAGGAGGAGGAGGAGGAGGAGGAGATATGGTTAGTCAAGGTTTCCAAGAAGCATTGATGAAACAGACCTTTATCTGGTTGTGTCGTCTGTCTCGTCGTCGTCATAGTATCATTATTATTATTACAATTATTATTATGATAATTTTTTTTTATTTCACAAAAAACAGACCTTCAACTTGCTACATTTATACCACGTCAATGGCTCAGTGGTTGTCTCACGTGGCGGGACTTTTTAGCCTTCACACTTCAAACTATTGTATTGCCGTTACTGTACTCACGACGTTAAGGAGAGTCATCACGATCTCCTTCGCCTTCTTCTTGGGGTCAGCGGAGGGATAGCGTTCTTTGACGTGGGATACCAGAGGGTTATCTATATACACCGCCAGCTCTATCGTATACATAGTGTTATTGGCTGTCTTCCTCCTCTTCACCGCCCTGGTATTCCTGTGGCTGTGTACCTTCCTTTCCACTGCTGCTGTGAAGGGCGTCTCGGTGTGTGAGTCGTTCTGCACATTTGTGAAGTTTCCATCATCTGACGAAGAACATGAGTTTTTTTTTAGAGTCGCCCGTCAACTTGGTGTGTACAGGTGTGATTCAGGATATTCTTGAGCACTCTCTAAGGTGCTAGTAATGTTAGGGTGACAGAAGATAATATAGAAGCTGCAGTGAAGGTTTGCAAGAGTATCTGACCTGACACAGAGGTGGAGTCACGACTGAGGGGGAAGATGACTAAGAGATAGGAGTGAGGACGCGGTTGTTGTTGTTGTTGTTGTTGTTGTGATGGTGCTGTTGTTGTTGTTGTTGTTGATGCTGGTAGTGGTGGAGGTAGTTCTTCAACACGGTAAGTTTTCCCGCTGTGCAGGATGAGGCCATTCTAGCGTAAGGAGAAGATAGGTTAATGAGTGACGAGAAGAGTCTGACTCACCCCTTCACATGCAGGTGATCCTCAGTAATAGTGAATGTAAGTAATGTTTCACTCAGTGTTGGTGTTTGTAGTAAAAAGACTTGTGCCGCCAGTGTGTCCTCCAAAAGACACCTGCCACTCACCAGTCCGTCGCAGGTGGACATCACGGCCCACGAGGCAGAGGAACCACCGGAGTAGAAACAGTCATTGAACACCCACACCTCATCCTCCGCTGTGATCTGGGACCTGAAGACACATACAAGGATAAATATAAACAAATGTGTTTCACCTCAATTGTGTTGGTTGTGTTGGTGGAGAGTCGTCTGTGAGCAAGAACGTCTATACAAGTCCACAGCGATGCAGCGTGAATGTGTGTCGTGCTTCCAAAGAGGTAAGAGTGACTCACCTTAATTCGAGGTCCGGTGCGGCGATGCTACTCTTCTCGAGGACGAGGTCGACGTGGTCATCAGGCAGAGAAAGTTGAAGGAGAAGAGAGGAGTCGGTAGTGGCCTCCCGCCTGGCTCGCTGTGTTCCTCCTGCCTCCCACCCCAACACATGGTAACCCGCAGCTGCACACAGGAAACACACCTGCACTCAACTTCACTTAGTATTGTACCACACGCACGCACGCACGCACGCACACACACACACACACACACACACACACACACACTCGGCTCACAACCGAGGGGGCCAGGGTTCGATCCCCTGGGCGGACGGAGATTATTTGGGTGTGTCTCCTTTCACGTGTAGCCCCTGTTCACCTAGCAGTGAGTAGGTACGGGATGTAAATCGAGGAGTTGTGACCTCGTTGTCCCGGTGTGTTGTGTGTGAGTGGTCTCGGTCCAACCCAAAGATTGGTCAGTATGAGCCCTGAGCTCTTTCCATAGGGGAACGGCCGGCTGGCTCGAGGGAGACCAGCAGCAGACTGTACAGTGATTACAGTGATAACACACAAACAAACACACACACACACACACACACACACACATACACACACACACACACACAAGAGAGAGAGAGAGAGAGAGAGAGAGAGAGAGAGAGAGAGAGAGAGAGAGAGAGAGAGAGAGAGAGAGAGAGAGAGAGAGAGAGAGAGACTCGAAACAGCCTCGGTATGTAAACAAATGCACCTGGGGGTCCCATGTAGAGGTGAGGTTGATAAGTGAACATGAGGTTGCAGTGTTCCCTCCCATGAAGCCACATCACAACCCTCACCTTCAGGATGGCGGGAGAAGAGTGCAGCCTCCTCCTGGGGTGGCAGCGGGGCACCAGTGACAGCCAAGCGGACCTACGTACAACATCATGCTTTAGATGGTGTGGATGGGCGACTCAGATCACCATCCCCTTCCTTCCCCTCCCTTCCTTCATCCCCTATCATCCCCCTTCCTCCTTCCCCTTCCTTCCTTCCCTCTCATCCCCTCTCTTCCTTACAATCCATCGCTGTGTCTGTCGGGATAACTATTTGAGTTGTCCGTACAATAATTCAAACGCACTGCTAACAAATGCGCATCGTAAACACGTTTCAGCCACCAGAACATCGTGAACGTCATGGATATTAACAAAAGAAAAGGTGGAGGGCAGCCTGCTAAGCCTCTTCTGTGTTCGTATCCGCCTCTTGGGTCTCTGAGGTTGTGATGGCACATTGACACATTAATCCACTGCTCTGCGTAACAATACGTCCGTCATGATATTAGCATACAAAGACTTGATGGCACCCCGAGGCTATGGTGCGAAAGGACACGCATCCCTTACATAATACTTTCACTATCATCAACAATGTAACCCGTAATCATCAGACATTAAAACCTGGCCGTCCCTTCCCTTCCTCCCGCTCGTTGCCACTTTCCTCCCATGCACACAACACACACAACTTTTACATTCGGCTGAAATTAATATCTTCTTAAAAAAAATGCAAAAGGGACTTTGTTGTATATTTGTATAGATTTTGAGCCCAAAAAACAAAGTAAAAATTAGCACACTTTTATCAAGGCACTCAAAACCTAACTAACAAGAACGTTCAGGGACCACAAACCTCCCCCAACACTGAACAATCCACAGACTTCTCCCCTAAAGGTCCCTTATAAAGATCCGGAATTCTTCCAAAATCTAATCACTTGTCCACCTTTGATAAAGCTTTCGTAAAAATCCACACACTTCTATTTGCGTAATGCTGCTAACAAGCAGACAGAAAAACAAACAAACTAACTAACTGAACCAGAAACATAGCATCCTTCGCGTTTGTAATAAGTAACAAATAACCAGTCATCTTATTTACAATGTGTTGATATTGGCAGCAGCAGCAGCAGCAGCAGCCCCAATATCAACACATTTCAAATTCGATATGACAAAGTATTTCCAGTGTTTGAAGAATATGATTACAAAAGGCATGGCATGAGGCTGAAGACTGACCTGCAGGGGGGAGGCGCATGTCAGTCTACCTCCCAGCAGGCACAGCGTCCAGGAGAGCAGGAAGCGCATCGCGATCACACGCAGCGAGGTAGTTCTTCGGCGCGGGGATGGTCGGCAACTGACCGCCACCACCTTATTCAGTGTCAAACTAAAACAATGGTGAGCTGCTACCGCTTCAGCGGGTGATCAATTTGCCGTTATAATAGCATTTTATTGTTTATGTTTAGAGGTATGAACCGGTCATCTTTACGCTCATCCTCATGTAATGATCAAGTTTTATTTGTACATTTCTTTTAGCATGATAAAAGGATAAACAAATCAAATTTCATCATTTATTTAGTTTTTCCCTCACGTGACGCAACAAGTTTGTCGTCACTGTTTCCGTCACACTGGTCCATAACGTCACCTCCACCTCAGCCTGAGTCCGGGCCCCTGGGACCACGCCGCCCACCAAAGGATCCTAAACACATCCTGGAAACCCATGCCTTGTTAGTTAATCCCTTAATGCAGCCATCCTAGAACAGTTCCCGCACGTCGCCGCCGGTACGGTGCTCCCTGACATCCTCCCGCCCTCCGTTACCCCGTCCATCAGCCTCCCTCGGGCACATGATAACCAGTTCTGAGGGAAACATAATAGATAGCATGAGCAGCATAGGTCTATCTCACTTTCACTCAAGAGTACATGTTTTTCAAAGTCTGATAGATTATGTAGTCATATAACTCCTGTATAAAGAATGTTTGAACTGCCATCCTCATTGAAGACTTAGTAATGGTGCAGGTTTTCACGTTTGAACACCAAGACCTTGTGAGCGGTGTTAATGAGGAAGTTGATGCCTTTGTTTCATCATCAGATAAATCCGGGTGACGCAGAGCTGGCGTGACCACGTGACCCTATTAACTGTGGCTCGTCTGGCTGGCTGGAAGAATGGTAACCTTGCCACCCTCACTGTGTACTCTGCCTCCCACCTCGTTCTCTTTATCATTTTCGTCCTTCCACAGTAACACTACTGGCATCCGTTTGCCATCAACATGCGATGTGAGAAGAGAGCGAGGCTACACAGTTCATCATAAGAGAATATACACCAAATATGGTACAACTTTAACTAATACATAGGGGCTACACAAACCTTAGACACCTTCACAGCTCACTGAACACCATACATACGAGGAAGGTGTTCAGCCCTACAGTTGTATACACACCTGAAGGGACAAGGCAGGATGAACAATGACACTCGTGATCGCCACACAAAATATTGGCCACGTTATTTATTAAATATATTATGATATAATGTGTGTGTACAGTACACGATGATAGGTACTAGTTGCAGAAAATTCTGTTTCAACAAGTATCGTTGTCTTTTCAGTATTTTGTGTTGACTGTTATTTATGCTTATATCAAGATTGATGAATTAACACGATATATATTAAGCAAGATCAATAGAGAGGAAAGATAATTAGTTATGTGAAGGTAGTGTGCAGCAGCGTCTTGGACAAGTATATCAGGGTGACAAATATACCATTTCACCACATTACTCCCTCTGCGAGGCATCACAGAAAACCGTCCTCCTTGCTCAGGTTACTGAAGGATATGCTGATGTTATGAATTATATAATGTTTTTCTCGCTCTGTGTTTATCTATTTGACTGATATGTGACAACGGCTGAAACAACGGTAACCTTGGAAGTAAGCAGGCGTCACCTCTGTCTATCACCTTGTGAAGTTGGTGTGCAATCAGAGGATGAAACACTCATCCTCCTACGAGAACTAACTACATGATGGAAGGAAAGAGGATAAAAAAGAAATATGAAGAACTTTTTGTGCTTCACCAACAAATACAATCAACAAAACATCTGAGGAAGGCAATTTAACATAACGAAGACAAACGATTATGGTGTGTGTGTGTGAGTGTGTGTGTGTGTGTGTGTGTGTGTGTGTGTGTGTTTTAGAAGGCTAGACTTGGCTGCCTGACTGTTCATTGAGGCTGACAATCGTTTTTACATCACAACCAAGTAAATGATGACTAAGTTTATAACGGAGGGCGGAGTGAGGGTAAAAAATGGGACGACAAATGAAGGAAGAGGTGATGGGGTGAATAGGAAGTGTTTGATAGTTGGTAGGAGCGGAGTATGACAGAAGGAAGAGCGGGGAAGCGGAGGCTGGAGCATCAGGGAGAATGACTAAAGATATACAGGGATGGGATGAGGCGAGGCGGGAGAGGAGAAAGACAGGGAGGCCTAACTTTGTGGGCTCCAGCGGGGATCCATTGCGGCGAGGGGGCAAGGGGGTCGAAGGGGGCGAGGGGAAAGAAGTGAGGCGCATGTTTACGGGACGGGACGGGACGGGACGGGACGGGGCGGGGCGGGGTGTGATGCACAAGGCCTGGAATCTGAGATGTATGTAGTCACGCGCGCGTCGAGCTGTGACGCGGTTGTGAGTGTGCGATCCTGGCTTGCCACACACACACACACACACACACACACACACCTCCAATCCGTGATACGATTTGTTTATTCATCTATTTATTCATCTATTTATTTATTTATTTACTTATATACTTGCAAAGCCAGTTAGGTACAAAGTTGAGTGACTGTCCCGTCCACATATAGTATCAACATCACTACTTTTGCTGGTTTTGTTGCTGGTATAGTTTGCGTACCTAATAAGCGGTGTCTCCTGGTGTGTGTGTGTGTGTGTGTGTGTGTGTGTGTGTGTGTCATTCACTACGGTCTTGAGGACCACTTGCTGGACTCGTGATAGCCTGTCATTACCCTTCCGGGAGAGCTAGAGCTCATTATAACCCATAAGACTGACCTTTCATACGCCACACACCCATCCTCTCGCGCAAGGAGGACAGGAACTGCTTGATCATAAATGAAAACTTTTGCATCTTGATTGAGGCGCAAACCCGAGCCTGCCGAGTGACAGGGTGTATCTACTGAGCTACCGAAGTGTGTGTGTGTGTGTGTGTGTGTGTGTGTGTCAGAAAGCCTTTACTTCCCCATCCTGCTAACAGCGTGTGGTGGTCCCTTGAAAACAACTGCAAATAGAGAGCGGATGGTTGTCCCGCATCAATAGAAGGCTAATGAATAAATAAGTAAATAAAAACATATTCTATCCTCAAGATAGTGAGCTGCAATGAAACAGTTATAGTAGTGAAAAATTGTGTTATAAATAATGTTGAAAAGACGACCAAGAGTGCACGTTGCCTCCTGGTCTCACTTTGACAGTGGGGCTAAAACATATATACTGGTAACAAGGATGATTATTCACTATGAATGAACGTACTAGTAACAATGTATGTGTAGTAGAAAAGGGAGATGTAATTATGAACTAGAGAAAATACATGAAAATATCGACTGAAATAACATATAGACAATAAAAAAAAGTTAGTTAAAATAGTAGTTACGAGATGAATTGTTGAATTGATGTTTCGTTGTGTCACGTGTATTCTTCCGCGACTGTTTTCATCGTCCACACCATTCTTTTATTCTACTCCAATATAATAACCTGACGTTTAAACACTGAACGATAACAAAAACTACATGCACAGAACATATCAAGTACTTCATTTCATCACACTAAAACGCTACAATGCACACATAAATAAAGGAACTACTTTATTTCCTTTGACTATGGCCTCACTCGTTCACTATCTCGCGTGAGTTAGTCGAACTTAGAAGCAATGACTAGAAGGGAGTCTGTTTAGAAGTGCATTCAAGGTAGTGTGCGTGGTTGTCCTTCTCCATCCCAGACATTGGAAGTTTTTACCGTCAGTCTGTCCTCCTTGCCCTTCCCGGTCACCCAGCGCGCCGCCTCATGGCTGAACAAACGACGCATATTAGTTTGTGTTGCGTGGGGCCTCCGGTGGTGACATTAGGTTTTGATTTACTGACCGTGAAGTGTTTGGCGGCGACTGTGGTGGTGGTGGTGGGGTTGTTGTGCTACTACTGTTGATGTGGTGGTGAGGAGTGTGTTAGGGTGTGTGGTTGGTGGGGGTTGTTGACAGTGGTGAATGTTTATTTTGATTTGTTTTCTTTTCTAGCGCGATTGGCTGATGGACTGAAAATGTATAGAAAAGTTTAGTGAAGCAAGAACAGTTATGAAGACATACATATGACAGTTTTTTTTTTATAATAATATACGATAACAAGAAAATCTATGAAAATGTTGAAAATAAGGAAAAAAATTAAGGAAGACAAAACATTAGAATAAATGATAATTCGGAATTTTTTTCTTTCTTGTTAATCAATTCAAAATGGGCGGTGGGAAGGTGACGAGTATAAACCAGGTACAAGTGAATAGATGTGCATGGTGCTACTACTACTATCTGTGGGCGGCGGTGTGGGCGTGCGTAAGAGCGGCAATGGTGGGGGAGGGGGCGTGCACCCCTTGCAACACCATGGTGAACGCTAGCAACCTCACATTGCCTCACGTCGGGTTTGTGTGCATGAAGGAGGAGGAGCTGGCCCACCCTCCTTCCACCTGCTTTGTGTACTTCCGCGGAAACTTCACCTTGACGATCTACCTTCACCACGTGCCCTTCACCCTCCTGTCCGTAAGTGTGTGTGTGTGTGTGTGTGTGTGTTCAGTTCACGTTTGAGTCAGTATTACATCACGTTTGAGTCAGTGTTGCGTCACGTTTGAGTCAGTATTGCGTCACGTTTGAGTCAGTATTGCGTCACGTTCGAGTCAATATTGCGTCACGTTTGAGTCAGTATTGCGTCACGTTCGAGTCAGTATTGCGTCACGTTTGAGTCAGTATTGCGTCACGTTCGAGTCAGTATTGCGTCACGTTTGAGTCAGTGTTGCGTCACGTTTGAGTCAGTATTGCGTCACGTTTGAGTCAGTATTGCGTCACGTTTGAGTCAGTTGTGTCACGTTTGAGTCAGTATTGCGTCACGTTTGAGTCAGTATTGCGTCACGTTTGAGTCAGTATTGCGTCACGTTTGAGTCAGTTGCGTCACGTTTGAGTCAGTATTGCGTCACGTTTGAGTCAGTATTGCGTCACGTTTGAGTCAGTATTGTGTCACGTTCGAGTCAGTTGCGTCACGTTCGAGTCAGTATTGCGTCACGTTTGAGTCAGTATTGCGTCACGTTTGAGTCAGTATTGCGTCACGTTTGAGTCAGTATTGCGTCACGTTTGAGTCAGTATTGCGTCACGTTCGAGTCAATATTGCGTCACGTTTGAGTCAGTATTGCGTCACGTTTGAGTCAGTATTGCGTCACGTTTGAGTCAGTATTGCGTCACGTTTGAGTCAGTATTGCGTCACGTTTGAGTCAGTATTGCATCACGTTTGAGTCAGTATTGCATCACGTTTGAGTCAGTATTGCGTCACGTTGGAGTCAGTATTGCGTCACGTTTGAGTCAGTATTGCGTCACGTTTGAGTCAGTATTGCATCACGTTTGAGTCAGTATTGCGTCACGTTGGAGTCAGTATTGCATCACGTTTGAGTCAGTATTGCATCACGTTTGAGTCAGTATTGCATCACGTTGGAGTCAGTATTGCATCACGTTTGAGTCAGTATTGCATCACGTTTGAGTCAGTA
>JAPQNM010000038.1:1322313-1329813 GCA_029783475.1 Metacarcinus magister | reverse complement strand
AGAGAGAGAGAGAGAGAGAGAGAGAGAGAGAGAGAGAGAGAGAGAGAGAGAGAGAGAGAGAATGCTTAACTTCTGATCTTTCCTAATTTCAGATTGGGACAGAGAAAATCTTGTGTTATTCAATGCCCAAAAAACTCCATCCTTCATTTATCCACTTGACAAAATCTTCCAGACAACTATCCCCTCTACTTTTATGACACACACCTGTCCCCCTCTTCTACACTGAACATCCTTGGGTTATCCTTTACTAAAACGCTTAACTGAGGCGTCCACCCACACAGAGTTGCTAAGCAAGGTTGAGTCGAAAGCTTTTCGTCTTATTGACTCTCCTCCTCTAACTGACTGTCTTCAACCTCCTACACTCCACCGCAATATTGCATCTCTTAATATCTTATACAGTTATTTGTATGCTAACTGCTCTTCTGAACTTGCTAACTGCATGCCTCCTTCCATCCCACGGCCTAGCCTAGCCTAGCCGATTTCTACCGCTCTCATCCCTATGCTGTCCACCCACCTTATGCAAGTGTACGTGTGTGTGTGTGTGTGTGTGTGTGTGTGTGTGTGTGTGTGTGTGTGTGTGTGTGTGTACAGTATGGGTGTGTGCGGGCGCGCTGGAGAATGTGATCAGCCGCTAGTACTAGTACTGTACCTCACTATACTGTACCTCACACACCGTATCTTCACTCTTTCTTCCCTTCTACTGGTAAACTCTGGAACCCTTTACCTGAATCTGTATTTCCACTTTCCTACGACTTGAATTAATTTAAGGGAGGAGTATCAAGACACCTGCAACCTTAATTTGGCATCCCTTTTTTTATTACTCTTTCTTCTTTAGGGAACCGACAATCACAAGTGGGCTTTTTTATAATTTTTTTTATTGCCCTTTGCAAAAAACCTATACAAAGGAATACAAACGGCAACAAACCCATAGGTCCCTACTTGGCTGATTTGATTTCACTAATATACACTAACTTCTACTATCAGAGAAAGGATAGAAGAGTAGAAGGCTCCTCCCCGTCCTTCCATCTCTCCAGAAGAAAAGCGATACCATGTAGTAATGGAAAACTACCTGGAATTTACGAGGACTGTAAGAGGAATGGTGTTATCTACGTCTAATATTGTTTGTAGGGGGGAGGTGTAAATAGTGTGTGGTGTGGTGATGTGGTGAGTGCATAGTGTAGTGTGGATGTTGGGGGGTGGTGAGGCAGCCTTGTCTGGCGCTTTCTAGGGAGGCAGCAGTCAATCAGGCCCCAGCTACGTTCAATCCATTGTATATGTGTACTTTTCCATGTGGGACGCCATACACTATATAGTCACCCCTTGCAGCAGTGACCCCTGATATCTAAAATCTCGATGGTGGTCACTAGCTGTCAGGGCCTTGCCGATCAACAGTCCGTCACAGATCAAGAGAAGTAGTGGTGACCGTCAACTCGGGGGGATCTGTGTGGTTTAGGTTTCTTGATATTTTTTATGTCTTTGCCTATCTACTGCACGGCTCTGATGCCCTGTAGAATCAAGAGAGAGAGAGAGAGAGAGAGAGAGAGAGAGAGAGAGAGAGAGAGAGAGAGAGAGAGAGAGAGAGAGAGAGAGAGAGAGAGAGAGAGAGAGAGAGAGAGAAGCACGTCTCGAATATCTTTGCAGCTTCACAGAATGGATGGATGGATGGATGGATGAATGAATGAATGAATGAATGGATGGATGGATGGATGGATGAATAACCATGGACAGGAAAAAAAGTAAAAATTTATTAGATTATCAATTATCGTTCATTATCATTTCTTTACATTTTATAGCAAAGTTGTTGCATAATTTTCCTTTTACTCTCTATTTGAAATATGCCATTTTTTAAAATCTACTTTTTCAAATCAAATATTTCATTGAATGCCATCTCATTACGTTTATAATGATAACGATGATAATAGTTGTAATAGTATGATAATAATAATAATAACAACAATTATAATAATAATAATAATAATAATAATAATAATAATAATGATAATAACAATAACTATCAATAATAATAACAATAATAACTAACAAAAACAAAATTAGTAATAATATTGATAATAAAAATAATAATGATAATAATATTAATAATAGTAATAATATATAATAAGTTCAGATTAGTCTAGGTGTTTCGGTATAGGGAATTTTTTGGCCCCTGCATCATCTTTGACATTTACCTTGTACTGCTAACTTGAACGAATCTATTCATTTTAATTTTACAATATCTATAGACACAAAGTTACACGTAATGATCAAGATGTAGCCAAAAGAAAAAAGGTGATAAATGTAATTTTAGGACAACCTTCGACTCCTCTTTTACACTCCTAGCAAGGAAATTTAATATTCTATTGGCTTAGTTCTTTACATTGATTCACTGTATCATACGTATAGGTCAGACCTTACTATCTATACCTATATATATGTATATATATATATTTCAATTTCAATGCTTATCTCCATTTGGTAATAGTACTTCACCTGTTGATATTAAACTGTGTCTGCCACTTATCTATCCACTCAAATAGTGTTCAGTTTTCCTTCGTAATGGTTCACTGCTATAATTGGATCTAATCAGACGACTTATCTTGGTGTTGTCTGCAAATTTGCTGATGTCACCATCAGGAAGAGGAAGAGGAAGAGGAGTGTGAGGCGAATGATGTGTGAGGGAAGAGGGAGGAGGGAGGAGGGAGATGTTAATGGGTGAGTTTGCAAATTGATTGTGATGGACTGAGCCGTGTGGTGGTGCTTCGATCGGGGCACGGAGGGAGGTGATCGATGGAGAGAGAGAGAGAGAGAGAGAGAGAGAGAGAGAGAGAGAGAGAGAGAGAGAGAGAGAGAGAGAGAGAGAGAGAGAGAGAGAGATCCCTACCATATTATAACATATCCTTTCTCTGTACTAACCTCATGTAATTCAGTCTCTCCCTCCTTCACCACCTCCTTCAGGAAGTACAGGTTTGAGTGTCAGTGTGGTCTGAACGCATCTGGGGCCCACTGTGACCAAGGAGGACAATGTGTCGGCGCCGCGAAATGGCGGGAACGTGGCATCTGCAGGTAGGTGTTAAGTAGAGTAATGGAGAGATTGATTGATTGATTGATTGAATTACTTTTATACATACACAATTGTACAGGAATTGCCTTGTAAGGATCAACTGGCCTTTTGCAGCCTCCTTATTTTTTTTATTGTTCTTATGTTCACATCTCCACCTCTAGTTTTGAAGTTTTTGCTTTCGTAAGTAAAAAAGTTTGGCTAATTCACTCCGTTTTCTCCCTCTGTTTTTCCTTTATGTGCGGCGTGGCTCGAAAAAATGAAGAAAAAGTCTCGTACTAACATACCATCTATCTTTACATCTTTACCTCCAGTATTTGAGTCTATGTTTTCGTAGGTAAAGGTGCTTGGCTAATTCCTTCCGTTTTCGTCCCTTTGTTTCTTCTCCATGTGCGGCGTGGCTCGGAAAGGTACATAGCAGGGCAGAGCGAGTACCATTGCTACGAGGGGTATAGTGGAGTGAACTGCAACCACCACTACACCTCCATTCCAGCTCGAGACTCCTGTAAGTGCACGACGACGACGAACACGATTAAGACGACGGCAATCAAGACAACGACAATTAAGACGACTAAGACGACGACGACTAAAAAGGCGACAAAATGGTAGGACGGAAGAAAGGATGAAAAAATATATACTTGTAGTGGATAAAAGAAGATAAGGAGAAAGGTAGGAGGAGGAGGTCTAGGAAGGAAGAGAGAGGGAGGAGAGGATGAAAAAATGATGGTGATAGATAAAGGAAGATAGAGAAGGAGAGGAAGGATACGAAGGAGATAGATAACAGTGGATAAAGAGGAAGATGTGATTGATTAATGGAGTATTTATAAAAGCAACTGAAAGAGATGAGTAAGGTGGAAGTAGTAACAATAAATAGGAAGAGAAGGAGGAGGAAGAGCACGTAGAGAAAGAAAATGTAGAGGAGAAGGAGGATGATAATATGGAATTAAATCAACATCTCAAGTTTCCAATTATGTACAACGGAGTACAAAAGAGTACAAGTAAAAACAAACAACAGTCCTCCTGGACCTAACGGGGTTTTCCGTGTGGCTAGACTTCTACTATGATACATACTTGATTGAGACAAAAGGACAACAAAGTGGAAGGCTCCTCCCCACCCACCCCTCCCTCCAGCCGCAGTTGGCCGGAGAGGAAGTGATACCATGTAGTATGGATAAACTATCATGAAATTTATATAGGAAAGAGAGAAAACAGGAGTAATCTACGACTATTGCAACCACTAAAAAAATGATAAATAAGTAAATAAAAAGATAAATAAATAAATAAATAAAAATTTACGCAGGAATGAAATACAGTTAGATGATTTACTGTTTATGATAGGCGTTATTTTCTCTCGGAAAGCCAGTCTTCCAGCGACTTAAGAATTTTCTCAGCTATGCGATGTGACTCTAATCTTTTAGTAATCGTTTATGGGGGACTTTGTCAAACTCTTTGAAAGTCAAAATAAATTATATCAACTACTTTTGTCTCGTCATAAAAGTCAAGGAGATTCGTTAAGCAAGAGCATTTGTTACGAAAGCCATGGCTACAGTGGGCCACGAAGGCGTTCAGGCCACACTGACACTCAAACCTGTACTTCTTGAAGGCGACGATGAAGGAGGGAGAGACTGAAATACATGAGGTTAGTAAAGAGAAAGGATATGTTATATTATGGTAGGAATCTCTCTCTCTCTCTCTCTCTCTCTCTCTCTCTCTCTCTCTCTCTCTCTCTCTCTCTCTCTCTCTCTCTCTCTCTCTCTCTCTCTCTCTCTCTCTCTCTCTCTTTTGTACCACCACCACCACCACCACCACCACCACCACCACCACCACCACCACCACCACCACCACCACCACCACCACCACCCTTCCTTCCCCTGCAGCAGCGTGTTGGGGTCTGCTGGACTGCCACCACCAGTGTCATCTGCAGATCCTCAATCACGAGAAGTTGGCTCTGTGCTCCTGCCGCGCCGGATACCGCCTAGTGAACCGAACTCGGTGTACGCCCCAAGGTAAGCTGTGAGAGAGAGAGAGAGAGAGAGAGAGAGAGAGAGAGAGAGAGAGAGAGAGAGAGAGAGAGAGAGAGAGAGAGAGAGAGAGAGAGAGAGAGAGAAAAAAAGAGAAAGAGAGAGAGAGATACGTATTCACTCATTTATTTATGGATGTTCTCGCTTAGATGAGTGGGACGTGTCTGTGGTGATCGAGCTGGTGCAGAACAACAGTAGCGGCAGCGGGGAAGGTGGAGGCGGGAGAGGCGTGGAGAAGATAGGCTGCACTGAGGCGGAGGCTGCAAACAATGTAAGATAACGTAGAAAAAAAATAATTGCTTAAACCTTTGTAGTACCATTTTCCCCTACTTTAAGGTATTTTGAATTTCCTTTTCTCTGTAACGTTGATGTAGTTAGTGCGTGCTTAATGATGTAGGATGGATGAACAGACGGTATAAGAGTGGATGTGAAAGTGTTAGGTAGAGTGTGAGGCTTTATTTAATACGATGCTTTATTTCCTTCTCCCGTGAACTGTAATATTTTGTTGGTCATGAATATTTGCTCTCAGACGGAATATTATCAACTGTATTTAAGGTTTTACAATAACACCAACTATTATACATAGTGACTATATATTCTCTAACGTTGTTTTGAAATAATCATCCGTTCTAAGCTAATCACGTCATCATTATAAGATTTCAGTATGTAGATACGTTCAATTAATCATGTGAAGGTGGATGGACATGAACATTGGAACACCAAAAAGTAATCTCTGTTACTCCCTATTACTGCCTCCCTTTCAATATTTTGCTGAAATGTATTATTTTTCTTCTTTTTAATAGTATATCCTAAAGAAAACTTTTATGTTATTTTGATTTACATACTTTATAATACAAGCAACAGCAGGAGGAGCAACACGTATAGTAGTAGTAGTAGTAGTAGTAGTAATAGTGGTAGTAGTAGTAGTAGTAGTAGTAGTAGTAGTAGTGGTAGTAGTAGTGGTAGTAGTAGTGGTAGTAGTAGTGGTAGTAGTAGTGGTAGTAGTAGTAGTAGTAGTGGTATAATATAGTAATGATAGTATAATCATTGTTGTTGTTGCTGTTGTTGTCAATGTATTTGCTTTCATGCCTTGCCTCACGTTTCGTTGCCTCCTTTGTGCAGACACTGAAGGTGCTGGCAGCAAGTGGAGCCGAGGCCTACAGCAGGAACTTCTCCGTCAGTACGAGGTACGTACGTATATAGAGAGGCAGCAGCTTGAGTGGAGGAAGAGGATTCAGAAGTAGATGGTGATGCAGCGGCAGCGACGAAACAGCTGCGTCATGTCAAGATCCAGATACGGTCCATCTGAATCTTGCGTCGTGTTAGGTGTGGGTGTGGAAGGAAGCGATAGACAGTCTGATAACATATACTATGTCTTTTCGGCGGTGTACCTAGTAAAGGTAGCGATGACTGAGTTCCTAAGTGCTCTCTTGTGTCTTGCAATTATTTTGTTCTCTCTCTCACTCTCTCTCTCTCTCACTCTCTCCCTCTCTCCCTCTCTCCCTCTCTCTCTCTCTCTCTCTCTCTCTCTCTCTCTCTCTCTCTCTCTCTCTCTCTCTCTCTCTCTCTCTCTCTCTCTCTCTCTCTCTCTGCTTCTCTCTCTCCTTCTCTCTCTCCTTCTCTCTTTGCTGCCGCCTACAAACGGTATAAATGTACACATAGCATACTCCCTCCCTCCTCCCTTTACAGATCGGGACAGGTGGAGGTTCTAGTGAAGGTGAGCGGCGCTGTCTTGGCTCGGAGGCTGGCAGACGTTTCCACCTGGCAGGAATACTTCACCGCCGCCACACAAGTCACCTCGTCAGTAGTGCCGCAGCTTTCCGTTGGGGTGGGTATGAGCACCTCACCTCACCTCACCTCACCATGATCTTGATGCGCCTGTGTTGAGTTATTTATTTTTTTTAAAGTTTTTTTTTAAAGGAAGGATATGGTTTTGTTTTGTTGAGTGGATTAGTTAGTGTTAAAGGAAAGTTTAGAATTGTATTAATTCCATATAATTATAGTCGCTGTCATATTAGAGATTTGTGTGATAGATAACCTGTTTGTGGGTGATTTCCTTTTTTGGGGGGGCTCGTGTTCTATTTTGTACTGGATTTGTAATTCTCTCTCTCTCTCTCTCTCTCTCTCTCTCTCTCTCTCTCTCTCTCTCTCTCTCTCTCTCTCTCTCTCTCTCTCTCTCTCTCTCTCTCTCAACACACACACACTCAACGCACACACACACACACACACACACACACACACACACACACACACACACACACACACACACACACACACACACAGCCGGTGGGAGCGGAGTGGCATGGCGGGTACCTGGTGTTAAGGTGTCCGGTGTATGGGGGGCCACACCTGCGCTTTACCTGGTACAAGGACGACAATCTGGTGCTCGACCACAGCGTCACGAACTGGTGCGTATGTATGTAT